>JAQIXX010000977.1:0-42176 GCA_034700605.1 Willowsia nigromaculata
ATTCCTCATGTCCGAAATATACAGAATCGACTAATTAGAACTTTCAACTCGACTATCACCTAAAAAGGTTACCTAGTGAGAGCCTCAGCTTTGCAAATAGAGTTACCACAAGCTTAGGCATTTTCACACATTTCATTTATTACCATCTATCCACCCATAACGCATAACTTATGCTTTATCGCAATTTATTTTGCTTCTGATGAAATTCCACAGTGATTGTTTGTGTTGATAATAATTTCTAGTTTTCACATTGCGTTTATTTGGGTTATTTTGCAGTAAAAGCTTCCTCTAAGTGCTTTCTAATAATAAAATGCACCGGAAACATTTTCAAAATTAAAATTGCGTATAAATATAAAATATATTTAGACTTGAAGAAAACCACAGAAATGTAATAATAATAAAGTAAAGTTATTCGCGTTCTGCTTATCAGCGTAAATATTTTTAAATAAAAAGTAATAAAAAGGAAGGGAAATGTAATTACCTTTCACTCTCCTCTCCCACTATTTATTTTTTAAGGTTCGGAAAAAAAATGTTAATGTGGTTTAGCAAGCTAAAACCTAGTCGGGAAATAAAGTGACGTGGTGAAAAGAAGTAAATTGGTAATTATTATTGTAAGTCGTAAATAAAAGGCTTGAGGGATTTCAGGTTAGCTTCTCTCTGCATTCTCCTTAATTTCTTCATGCAAAGGGGAACCAAAAGGGTTCAACTTTAGTTATACTTGCTAACTATGCAGATGAGGCATTACGTTCCCGTCATCATCGCTACAGGTTCATGTCTAGACTTTCTCCACAAGTCAGTTTTTTTTCATATCCACATTGCATTTTTTTTACTCAGCTGTATGTATGCAATGCTAACCTCTTGGGTGCTCGAGAAACTTTTACTTTCCTTTCATCATCAGAACCTCTCTTACCTCATGCATACCTACTTTGATATGGTCTATTCCATGCATGTATACCATTAACTAGGGAGAAAAGTGAAGCAATAAGACCTAAAACAAGAGAAGCCATGGCATGGTCTTGATGATGACAGTGATGATATTAAAAGGTGTGTTATTTTTCCCTTCTCTATATCCCTCCATTTCAAGCATGATTATTCAATTACTTGCTGGAATTCACCCATCTCCTCCTTTCTTCTTTTATTGTTGTCAAATAGCTGTGTACACATAAACTTTTAAAATTTATTGCTATATATAAACTATATGACAACAAAGCTTTGGAAGTAGTAGCAATATAGTCGGTTTAGTTAGGGTCTATGGCCTTCTGCACCTTACAACAAAGACGACAGCGACGACCTTCCACTTTCTTTCTCCATTCAAAGCTTTCATCTCCTCCAGCATTTTTACACTACGCCAAAACTACCATTCTTTCCATATCCCCCTTCTCCTCATCGTCGTATACCTTTTATATTGTCATCCCTGAAGACATGCAAGACTAGTGGTGTGATGTGATGGCAGTTGTTGTAGTAGTAGCAATTTTGTGTAAAAAGAAATAAGAAAAGCTTATGTAATACATAGTAATAATAATGGAATTCTATCGTTCTTTGAATACCCATGTAACCCAGTCGAAAGTGGTATAAGTTCTAAATGTCTACCTCTCGCCCACTCCTCTCTTTCCCGTCCCTATTTTCTTGCTCGTTTTTTCCACTCGGTGTGAGATCACAGGAGAATTGAAAAGTGTCAGATTGAGCCCTAGAGCAATGCTCTGGCTGCTGCCACCAGTTTCACCACATATAAAATAGAAGAAAAACGAACCTTACACATCCACACAAGGTATTATACATGCTAAAGCAGTGTAAGTATAAGATTATAATAAAAACCACTACAAGTACCACCACACCGCTATTCCCTTCATTTTCTTCTTTTCTTTACCACCTCCTTTTCCACTTTTCTTCCCAACTCATCCGTAATAAAAAGCTCTTAGTATGTTTATACAGAAGGAAGTAGCATTTTTCTTTATCCCCTTCACCCAACTCTTTTAATACTTATTGCTCAGGCCCCACCACACAAACATTAAGAATATTTTCACAAACAAGTTGACTAGCTTTCCTCGTATTCCCGAAATGTTCACGGTTAAAGCGAATAAAAGCCAAGAATAATATGTCTATAAGATATCCTTCGTGTTTGTTTTACTGTTTAAGGATTCTTATACATTATCTTCATAACCATCGTCACATCACGCTCTAATACAGACATGAGAAGCATGTCATTTACATTTTATACTTAAGAATGACATGGTGCCTAATCACGATACCTAACAATGTAGGCAACAACACGAAAAAGATAAAACAAAGTACGCATCGGATGTCTATTGATTATTATTATTAACCTATTATTTACTTTTGATGAAGAAACTTCATACACACACATTATATTGCACTGTAATGTCTGCAGAAATTCATGCATACGTATATGTTGACTAATATGACAGGGTTGTTTCAAGAAAGATTGCAATCATTTCAGCATTTTCTTCTCTCCAGGTTTTGTCAGGTAGTTTGTTTCATGTGAGGGAATGAACATGTACATTGTTGGCTAAAGACTTCAAAAAAAAACAAGCAACACGGTGTGCTTGTAAATGAAACTGGATAGAGTTCTTTCCTTGACGTTTTCTTCTGCCGTTCTACAATGGTTTGGTTTCGCTACTGGTTGTTTGCCAAGAAAAATAGGGAGGGAGACAACCGAAGGGGAAAAGGAGAAAAAAAGGAAAGTAATTTTGTAGATTTAATGGGAAGGGTGTTGGATGAAGGGAAAAAAAGATAGAAAAACTTGAAGCCAAAGTGGTGCTGCTTCTTTCCGAAACGATGATGACGATGTTTTTCTAAAGAAATGGAAAGGAATATATAATAATAAAAGTACTTGTGGATGTAAACAGAAGTAAAAGTTGGGTAAAAGGTAGAGAAGAGAGGTAGGAGCAGAGGACACCATACAAATGCTTAAAGGTAGAAACGAACGACAACTTTGTTGAACCTTTCCTTTGTAACTATCTATTAAATAACTGTGAGGGCTAGCCAAAAGTAAAGGGTAATGACTCCCGGCTCCAACAAGTTTATTCTCCTTCATTATTCACCAACTGACTTGGAGAAATGGGAAGGGTGTGAATGAAAAGACGGAAGAAGTGGAAAAATAGAAGAAAAACAGGAGGGGACGAAGAAATGTGGAAAGCACACATGCACTATTATAATAAAAAATAAAAATCCGTCCCTTTCTCCTCTTCTCCGTTCCAACATCATTTTCTTTTTTAAAAGAATAGAAAAAAATACAAAGAAAACTGAAGCCAGAGAAAAAAGGTTGGTGCGTGTAGTTGTTGTGTTGTAAAGAGTTGTTTTCTTTTACAAATAATAAGGGAAATGCAAGTGTGATACATGACATATTATACGCAAGTGGGGAGAAAATGGGGACAAGGGAGAGAGAAAAATTGTGCAGGTGTGTACAATTGAGGATAGAAGATCGTGGGGAAACGAAACAACAGCTGCACTTGTACCACATTATTATCCACAACAGAAGTATAATCAAATCAATCTCTCCACTATTCTTACTTTTCTTTACAGACTTGCACAAAGAACAAAATAATATATTAATGATGTAAATAACATACGGAAAAAGAAGGGTTCTTGAAGAAAATGCATGAATGGTCACAGCTGCTATAATATTTCTAAATCAGTTTACTAGTGTAACCTTTTATCCAATACACATTTTCATTATTGGGATTCACTCAAACATAATGAACATGTGAATAATTTATAGAGTAAAATTTTCTTTACAAATGCCTCCAGCCACATTTAAAACTGCTCTTCTTGTTATCCTGGCTGAATAGGAGTGCGTAAAGATAATAAAGGGAAGTTGCTTCGAAAAACTTGGGTCATCATAACTGGCTAAAAATGCTATTCATGACTTTTTTGCAGGTCACAAAAGAACTTTCCCCATGTGATCACATATGCTTCTATTATAGTTGTCGCATGTGTGTAGATTATGGTAAATGCATCTAAAGATGATGACACACTTTTCTTATGCTCTTTTGAGGTAACCGTTTAAATACTTTTATACTTGTTTGTTTTCTTTGCAGTATGTCGTAAAGTGAAAGTTTGAAAGTATGTAACACGCCAAGTAAATATACACGGTTTTTCTTCGTACATTATGCATGCCATCTCATCATGCTATTATGTGTTCAACTAGTTTTGTGGGAATGTAGAGCAAGAAGGAAGGAAATGGTTCCTGACTTATGCTTTTCTCCTCGAAAATAGCCAACCGTAAAAAAGTTTTTGCATTGTCATCTGCGTTGTCGTTGTTATCACTGTGATCATCCCTAACATCATCAGTAACGAGGGACACACATTTTATACAAAAAGTAAAGTGATTAGTGGTGGCAGCAGTAGCGTCAGTAGCATACTTTGGAAGTTTTTGTAAGAGGATCACCAAAAAAAAGAGGTTTCCTTTCATATCACATTATGCAACGGCATCTTATACCTAGTTATACCTCTACCAGCTACAACGACGTGACAATGAGTGACTTTTCTAAAGCTTCACTTTCGTTTTTGTTGAAAAAAAAACCTACAAAAATTGGTGCAGGGTAGATTCACACAAACCTGAATAAAATATTTTTTGTATGTCACCCGAAGATTTAGGAAGCATTGAGAAACACCAAACACTATCCGTTTTGGATGGTATCTTTCAACTACTAACGAACTCTAATGAGAATGTTCTAATGCGCATAGTTTTAAGGATTCTGACCAACCATTAAGGTATTAGTAATCTAAAATATACGCAAACTTATTACACATTATGATTTCGTAACTTTTCCCATGAAAAGAGGTGGACGAAGTGAAAGCTCACGTTAAAAGTAAGTGACGCTTAATGCATGTAATGGAATGTGCAAACCCTCGCAAATATCAAATCTAGCTTGGTTGTAGTCAATGTATGTAGAACGTAATTGTATGCAAATTGTCTTAAATGTAGGCGTACCAGAAAGTAAAAGTGAAATTACTCTGGTTTTAGTACATCACATTCAACATTTTACAGTCGAAGAAAGAAAGAAGTGCGGGCATTATGTAGGTGTTGATAAGTTATTCGTAGCTCATTATCGTTTTATCTATGGTCCTTGATCTCCCTATTCTTTCTATTTTTCTTCATTCCGCTCATTACTCTAAGGAGCTCTCGTGGTACACATCTGTAGTGGCATTAACCTCATTTTGACTTTCTTGTTTAAAGAATGTTATATGCAGGCTACTATTATGTTGGAATGCTTGTAAAATCATAAAGAAACTTTTAACACTGCGAGGTTCTTTTTTCCAAGAATTATAAAGAACTATAGTTAGTGCTAAGGATCGGGTAGAAACCTAAAAGTAAGTGCAAGCTGCATCAAAAAATATTTTTGAGCATTCAGTGAACATACCAAATACCAGACACACACATCATGACATATTCCGCACACTATTCTTTATCTTTGAAGGCATTTCAAATAATGGGTTAGCCACTTACCATCCTCTGCAACGAAATATGCCTATGTATATATGCTTGCGAAATATATGCCTTGTGATAGTGATAATGCATCGAAACGTACTTTCGCTTTCTTTTAAAACAACTGGCTGAACACACTCTATAGAACTCTGTGCAAACATAAGGGCATTTATTTCATGTTTGGAGTGAAACTGTTTATGTCTAAACCGTGTGAACAGAAGTTTGCTGGTTTTATGAAAGACTCTTGAGACAATGGGGCATGCACTCTTCTTTATACAGGACTAGACACATATATTAAAAACAAAGAATGCACTTGTGTGCACCATACAGCTTCTAAACACATTGATGGTGTGGAAAGTATGTATATATTTTAAAGAACATAGGTAGTAAGTTTTATTATAAAACTACAGTATACATATACATGTAATATGATTCCCTTCATATATTGTATCCTGCTGTAAATGCTGCAATCTGCAATGCAACACATCAAGGAACACATTTTATTATGAGGTAGTCTAACTTACGATCATTGTAACGTACGAATAAAATAAGAAGGGGGAAATCATCAATTAAGCAAGATGGCTTGATGATTAGCTGACACAAGAGAGAAAAGGGGCCAATGCGCACTGAAACATTTTTACTGCTTTTATATATACATCATACTATGCATACTACACATATTAATGGTTGGATGTGATGTATGTATATACTACTCTTAATAGGATGATACGATGAATGATCCCATCAGCAGCACTAAAGTTTTTATGCTTTCACTTCACTCCTCATTTCTGCACGATGTAGAACGTATGACGAGTAGGTATAGCCAAGTCACTAAGAACAGACAAGCTATTTTCATCCAATCTTGCTTTTTTTCCTGGGGAACGGTGCTCGTACAAAAGTGCCGACAATGAGAAGCATTTTTACAGTTCGTTGTTGAGGAGGCAAGGAATGAACAAAAAACTTACTTTCGTCTGGTGAAATAATGATATCTATTACGGACTAATTGAAATCGTCTGTTAACATTAAGAAAAGAATGCGTCTAATGGCTCGCATCTAATTGTACAAATTATTCCTTTAATCAAGAAATTTACGCAATGTCAACTGAACTCATATATCTATTTGATGTCTTATAAAAGGGGAGACGACGATAATATTAGCAAATAGTAATAAGGGTTATACAGGAACAATTTTATCTTCTATTTTTAACACACTGTAAGGTACAAAAGCATTGATTTCCATAAAAAGAGAACCCTTCTGGTGTGTAATGGTGAAAATATAGTTTCATTTCCAGGTTTTTACTGAGCTCTCGACTCTCGACTTCGTCAGCAAATGAGTCATTTGTCATCTTCATCATGATGGGAATAAAAAAGCAATGACTCCGTGTAAATACAAATGTCTTTAGCATGGGTATAAAATATATGACCTAAGAATGCATTTTATGGAAGAGATGAGGTATATAACTTTCATATTTTATGCATGAAGGTGGGAAGGAGGCAGAAGATGCTGTTTTTGGTGATGTGCTGGTGGTAGGGAATAACTTGTTGGAAAGAGAAAACAGTAAGTTATAAAGAAGCAATCTAGAAGTTCTCTCCTCGTAATTTAATTAGCATAATAGGAGTGTGCTAATGGACAAGTTAGTTGGGATCCCCTTTTGCATGCATACACGTTCACAAACATAAACTAAAATTGCTTGACAAAGAAAATGAGGAGATGGGAATATGAAGAACAGTGGAATTCTAAAATCAACTAGTAAAACTTTAATGATTTTTCAAGTGTGTGCTGCTTGGAAGGGAAACTTAAAGAAGTGACGAACAGTATTTTGAAAAGACTACATTTTACACTTCCTACCTAGCATTGTCGTTAGTATTTTCTACTACTTACTCAAAATATTGAGAATTGACATAAAACATTTGAAATAATGTATGCATTTATAAATTTGACCCTCGCCCTTGCTACAAACTTTTTGTTCTAATTTCAAAATACAGAATTTTGTGTTAATTAGAATAATTTGTGATGCAGTGTGGGACTTACACTTTTAAGTAAAAGTGTGAAATTCATGAAAACATAAAGCCAACAAATGTCAAATTGAAATATGTTACTTTAGAATTGTTGATTGTGTCTCGTGACAGCAAATACGATATTTTTTAATGTCAAAGGTTATGTAAACTTTAAGCAAAAGTTTCAAGGGCTTCCTTTCATTCATAAATATTCAGTTTTTATGTCAGTCATTGATTAAGAATAATGTATAAATACGTATATTAAACTATATTTATTTAAGAATATGGAGTGAATAGACAGAAATAATTTCTCTGTAGACTATAATTCATTTAGAAGTTATCAGTAAATTTGGTCGTCACATTTGCTTATGTCGATCGATATCTGTAGTCTCCTAAAAAGTTTGTGTAGTATCCATTCAGTAGAATCTTATTAACCAAATATGCACAAATAAGCGGCAATCTTGATGAAGTTGTTATTATAAGCTTAAGCTTCTTTTTTCATTGCATATATAGTGCGGGAAGAATTTAACTACATTATATCTAAATACTTAAATCTTCAACAAATGCATTTGAGATAACAGTGCAGTAATATGTAATAAGCCATCTAAAACTGACTAGTGTACAAATCTCCTTACACATTTTGTAATACTAAGCATGATCTCGAAAATAGGAAAGTAGAGTACTTTCGGATAGATAAATGGATCATGTATATGTTAATGCATGGAAAGGAAAGTAAGCATGCCATCACAACCAATAAAAACGGAATTCATGGGATTCACTAGAAGGCAAAATGTTTTGGTTCTATGCTCATGAGACCATCAAGATTAAGTGTCATATGGGGCAGATGCAGATATTTTAATGTGGTTCACTGGCTATGTGTGTATTTCTACTTTCTAATCTAAATACTACTTTTATATATTCGCGATAGAAAATAATATATGCTCCTTGGGAAATTTTGGGAAGTTCTCATTTTACACAGTAAGAATATCGAAGAGCCATTCGATTCTTATTTACGGTATTTCAAATATCTAGTGAGTAATAAAAAGTGAGTCATCAGGCCTGTTATTTTATTAACTTTCACATCGCAATGAATCCTCTTATTCCAATGACTGTTGACAATGTAACACAGCAGGGTTCATGAAACACAATGCTTGACTCAAGTACATTAACATACTTACTGAACAAGTTAGACTACTAGAAACACACTTTGTTGTTGAGAACCCCACTATTCCACTCACAGTGTGCTCAAACAAAAATCAGAATCCACTTATAAGTGGGATTTTCATTAGCCGTTTCTCTGTATATACAAATTTATTTATATGTAAATATCATCTAAGTAAATACTAACATTTAGCTCTTAGGATTTCTCTATAAAAATACCAATTTATTACATTGCGACAATTATTTATCAGATTATCTACAAGATTAGCCCACAGTGAATTTGAAAGACAAAAATACTTTGACATTGCTCCAAAATATGGTAGGTATTATAATTCGACTTTCACCAGACGAGAAATGTTACGAATAGACTTTTATGTTAATTGTAAATTACAGTTTGTATAGTAAGTTCCTAATGATCTTTCAAGAAACTACTTGATAAAAATAGAAAAAAATCTTAGAATATAATAAGATTGCATTAACCTGTACCTAAATGTTTTTTTTACTTCTGTCAGAGTTCTCTGTGGATAGGCTTCTATTTGTTTGCAGAAACCCACGCAATTTACATTCTCCAAATATTTTTCAAGAAACCATCCACAAAGCCCAAACAAACTGTGCTGTCGTGTAGTCTGTCTGCAATTTGCCACTTTGTACGTTTTATTAGTGGGTCGTTCTACTATATAGTATAGATCAAAGCAATTTGATCGTGCACACTTCTTACCTTTGAAGAAAACTGTTTGCTTTCCTTTGCTTTTTAACTTTCACTTTTCAAGATAGCAAGGCTGTATGTGATTGCATCGCTTGATGACTTCCTCGTGACAGCGAACTCTTGGAATATGAGAATATGAATCTGCAGAGCATACACATATTACCTTATTATCTTTTTGTGTATCAAAATACAACCAGTATTATTCACTCTCCGTCGTACGGTATAAGGGAGCACTTAAAAGGAACCCTTCACCCCCACACCCCACTCTACCAACATACTTTGAAGAAACAGAGAAAACTGTTGAATTGATGACGAAGACAGCATCTAAAGGCAAGTCAACTCAGAGTCTCTTCAAGCGGTACGGAAAGAAATTCTGTAAAATTGTAATTTCATGAAGAGGAAGAGTGCTCAAAGAGTTTAGAGACTGTATGCTGAAATGGAGGTAGGTTAAAGGGGTGCATCACAACTAGGAAAAGAGAAAGCAACACACAATTGTATGTACATTCATATAAATTTATTTTCTACTCTATTTGCAGAATTCTCCAGTCTCTCTTGTAAAGCAAGGGGCCTGATAGTGTAGGCCCAGACACAACTTTCGTTTCACAACTTCACTTACGCTCATAACTTACGAGGAACCATTTTCAGCTATGTATATATGCGACGTGATGTAATGTGCCCGGGTACTGTGCTTGCCATTATATAATTTCAAGACTTTTAGTGTATGACAAATACACAGGTTATATATGTATTTGCTCACATTTGATCTTTTTAACCATTTTCAATGCATAGTAGTCGCGCTAAAAATAAATATGCTATTGAAATGCTAAGGATTTGCAGGAAAAGAAACACTTTTCATTTTCCCCTCATCGCTTCTTCCTCGTCGTGTGAATAGTCATTTCTTCGTTTCCGAGTGACTTTTGTTTATGAAGTAGGAAGGATGACACACTGGCACAAACATAATAGCCATTTCTACTACATTTATTTGCGGAACGAGATGAGCACTTGATAGCATATACCTCAGTGGACTAGAGGAATGGTGTTGTGTGTCATGTGTACATTGGTGGATATATATCTTCTTCATCCGGTCAGTGGTCTGGCCAAGCACGCACTCGTTTTTGTGTCGCTCGTATAGCTACGTTTGTGTGGTTGCCTTGTAAGGTTTACAATCTACCATTTTATCAAGTCTTGCATTTCCTCTAGCAGGCATGCATGCGTATATCATTTCTGTGACTAGAGACTTCCCAGGGAGACGTTTAATGCATAAAACATCATGTGATGATGATATGATGATGAAGCCAGTAAGTCTACTGACATATCAGATGTGCTCGCAGAAAATAATCGGGTTTATTCTCATGGCATAAACTGGTATAAAGAAGTGTTCATCCATCCTCCCGCTGAAATGTCCACTTTTTGATAGAGGAAATTGTACAACTGACATACACGGTTCAGAAAAATTATCATCATCATTTCGTGTGGTAAAGTCAGTTCCACCAGGATGCACATATGATGTATAGACGAAAATGCAGAAACAAGAAAAATTGCCTCCACCCAGATAGAGAAAGTCCAGTTCAGTATCGCAACTCGATAAAAACTGCTTGTTCAGCACGGAAAATAATTCCTGTGGCTGTGTGTTCTGCGGTACTGGGAAACAGTGGTGGTGATGCTAGTGTGACTGGCTCAACTGCTGCTGATGATGACGAAAACGATGATGATTGGGACATCAAGTGTAACGTAAAGTAGATACGCGCAGATATCCATGTAGATTGGTGGTGGCGTTTGCGGTACTGTAGCCTTTTGTTGTCATCATTTTCATTCAAATATGTATGCTCTGCCCAGCATTGCCATTGAAGTACATGTTTTAATAAAAGGAGCACAACTTCCCTAAGCAGATACATTTTTACATACTTTCTTTAACTTGCTACTTTCTATTGGTATGATTTACACTTGCTTGCGCACATACATAATGCTAATGTCGAGTCCTTTCCTCTCTCTCTTCGGATGTTAGATACTGTACAGGAATGCGTTCACATGTAAACACACGTACAAATTTATATACCACTCGTATACAACACAAGTCACAATAGGGAAATGCTTTCACGTGAGAGGAAAATTAGGATTAGTATGAAAGGCTTATTGAGACATACCTAGAGGTGAACGTACATTTTTTGTGATTCTTCTATTTATACATTATTATTTGCCTCGTGTCAAAGTATATTGTTTGGATAGTACGGCTACGGCTTTTTATGGCGGGTATATGAACAAGCGTACTACAAGACTACAACGCTTGATGGAGAAAAAAGTGAGCTAGGAAAGAAAATCCAGTCTAGTCACACTTTATCGCATCGATATCGATTACCCATGCT
The DNA here is from genome assembly GCA_034700605.1 of Willowsia nigromaculata. Classification (NCBI taxonomy): domain Eukaryota; kingdom Metazoa; phylum Arthropoda; class Collembola; order Entomobryomorpha; family Entomobryidae; genus Willowsia; species Willowsia nigromaculata. The sequence continues at coordinate 11,677 of JAQIXX010000977.1, forward strand.
CATACATATGTATAAGCATAAATATGATATGAGTAAGCATAAGTATATGTGAGCAAGGACAAGAAAAAAACTGAGAAAAGAGATGTTAAGAAGGCCTTATGGAGTTACCAGTTACTAAATATTTTTCACTCGGTGTCGTCTCCTTTTCCGTATTTTTTTCCGCACTTAATATTTTCCTTTTGCAACGCTATTTTTCAAGCATTAAGGTACATTCTATTGAGATTGATGAGCACCAGCATACTATAAGTCGATGTGTATATAATTTTTCTTTTGTAAGTAGCACAGCAAGCAGAGTCGGTAGAACTGGGGACAATGCAAAAACACCTCAACTTTTATTTTTTTTAAGGCTGAAGCCTATATATGTTATGAACTAACATGACAATGATATATTCGTGCGGTATAGTAATATGTATTTTGTTCTGCTTTAACTAGCTTACTAAAATTTCTTGCGCTAGACTACGCACATATGTTCATTTTCATGGATGATGATGGTAATAATTGAAGCAATATTCGTATGTATTATGCATGTCGCAAGAATTTCAATTTTTTATGTTTCATTCGCCTTTGTATACTTCAATATGCTTATGAGTGAAATAAAAGCAGTGAATTATTAACTCAATCATGAGGAATTGATTAAAAACGGGACAAAATATAATGGAGAACTATATGTAGCGCTCTGCTCCTGTAGTTCATTAAGTGGAGTGCTACCTAAAAATATTTATTTCGTGTTGATACTCTGCTAGTTATTGCAGAGAAGGTAGGTAGTTCGCATGTTACGCAGATTTTGTTGCTAAAAATTGTTACGTTGATTTTGTCTCAAGGACAGGTAAAAGCTAGATGCTCAATTTTTTATTTGACTTTTCACAGGAAAAGAGCCTTAGCAGGCATATATAGTGACTTTATGCTAGCCCCCATGTTTTAATGAAATTATAAAAACAAACTGGCGTTTGTTTGCCTGTGTATTTGGCTTCCTGACTTTTCTTTGATGTTGAACACCATTCCACTTTGCTTTGCTCTAAATGGAACTTCGTTATGAAATGCCCAGTCTGTAATGCTCACTTACAGACCATTATATGCCCGCATTAAGTACAAAATGAGTGTAGTTCTATATTAAGTATATTTTGCTAACTGTAAATGGTCTCTCGTAAAAACATGTACATAGGTAATATCATCATGGCATATGGAAATACTTGCAAGAAGATGTTTGCTAGTTCTTACATAATCAAAGTCAAAGTAGTCATTAGAAAGAAGCACAGAAAGAGAACAAACAACGAGACGGATGGAGAAAATGAGTTCTCTGTGCAACTTTCTACCGAGATACTTCTCCTTTAGCAAACTTACAGCATGATGTGCATATATGGTAATAGCATGTTCAGAAACAAACAACAACTGTTCGTTTGCTACCTACTTGAAAACTTCAACTTTAAAGAAGAGTAACAGAACACGAATAACAATACTTAATATTATTGCTTTTCTTTGGGAAAATAAAACTTTGAGAGAAACGCAGTGAAACAATAGTGAGGAAAAGCGGAGCACATTTACAATTCCATCCTTTGAATTGTTCTACATTATTTTCATCTTGAACCATTATTATTATTCACTAACTGCGCAAAAAATTCTTTTTAATGTTGCATACAATGATAAGGATGCTATGCTATATCATATCGTTGTCGCTTTTGTATTGCCATTTTTTTTAGCGTGAACGGAGTTTTGCGAAAATCATAGCATTGTAATATGGGTAATGGGGACAATCAACTTGTTGGAGTGAGCAAGAAATACTAACGCTAGGCGCGGCACATTTTTTGATGAATATTGCTCCCTGTGAGTGGTGGATTGGAAGTGAAGTTTTTTCGAGATGAGCAGTGAAGATATGAAGGTCGGAGGAGTCATTCTGAAGGATAGTCCACCTCAAACAGAGAACAAAAAGGATGGATTTACTTCGTTGGTTTCTATTTTGCAGGTTGAGAAATAAGGTTAAGCTGCCTTTTCTAGACACTTGTCAAAAACAGAAATGTCATCGGTGAAAAAAATCTAAAAGGACTGCTGTTGATTACTCCGTCTTCAAGGAGAAAGAGGAAATGACACATAAATGTATGGCAGCTGAGACTCTCTTTTGCAAATTCAACATGAAAGTGTCAATGATTTTATAAATCTGTAAAGCCAAGTTACTAGTAAACACTGAAGGTGTTTAATAAAAATTCCATGTTCTAGTATTTCACCAATGGTGGTTAGCCAAGTTGGATTTTAAAGTTACCTAAGTGCATTTTGATTTATTTACAGCAATTCTTACGCTTTCTTTCTTAGGGTCAGTAGCTTTCCAATAGGATGAGAATTGTTTATAAGACAAATTATAATATCATAAAATGTAAAGAAATGGAATTTGTATACATTAGAAGGAAAACGTGTTTTTATCATAATAAGTATTTACAGCAAAGAAATTTATGTAACCGGCACGTTGTTAGATTCAAACCGGTTGTGATGAATGAAGTGTGTATATCATTAAAATATAGAACTGGCGTTGCTGTCGGAGAGTAGAGCACCTTCCATTTCGTTTTATTGCAAGCTTTGGTTGAGTGATTCCTTTTGCAGGAAGATACATGTGCCAGCTCATTAAATTTTGTACCTTGGGAAAACTATCGATTTTTTATCATTTTAGCTCGTTAAAACACAAGTGATGACTTATATAGTCATTCTTACATCATCATCTCATCACCGTTTTGATTAGTATTTCATGCCTGTCTCTCGTAATATGGAATGCTAATGATGAGTGGCACTGTCAGAGTGTCAGAAATAACGTTCAAAAAATAACCCACGTGCCTTGTTGGTACCTTGCTCGAAAGTGGGTTGACAATATAATATATAATAATCTTACGAAATATTTTACCCAACAATTTTCTGTTTAAAATCACGAAAGCACCAAATGCTCACGTTGTTCTCTCGAAAATTATATATCCGTTTCTGAAGCAAATGAATACTAATAAACCCCTATGGTTAAAATACTTGATTGCAAGTTGCAAGTATTATGTGAGCAAGGATGATCTGCACAAAATGCACATAAAAAGTACATGTTTCACTGCTCCATGCTTGTCCTACAGTCATAGATGTGTCAAAAGTCGATTTTCTTGTAAGCTAAAATTAAAATAGAGAAAAAACGTCATAGCATTTTCACATCAATATTGCATCGATACTACAAATTACTTTATAAACTACTTACTTTACAAGAAAAAAATATTTCGAAAGCAACACAGATTTCGGAACAAATAAACAAAACAAACTATGTAAATTTTCTAGGCATGGAAGTTCATGTCAATCCAAAGATAAAATTAGGTGAAACCTCATCTAAAAATAAAAACTCATTTGCAATCGCGAATATTACACTCATTGTAAGACCTTATGCATAAAATGAGCAGAGTTATTACATATATAGTCTGACTAATTCTTGACTTGTATTGTGAAAGTTGATGCCATGCTACTTCCCGGAATTCTTTTGATAAACTCCACCGCTATTGATTATCTTGCTAAACTACACAAAACTAAAAAGGCTGTCACACAAAGTGGATAATAATATGGAAAAATTCATCAAATCGAATAACTTTGATTTGTGTTTTACATCCATATCCAAGCGCTTTTTGTTCCTTTAGTATCATACTTTGCATTGCATCTATGAGAAACCCTTCCTGTTTTGAATTTTTGGTCTGAAATGTTTGTTTCATCATGTAAATGGCTAAAAGTAGTGCACCTCATACTTTCACTTTCTACAAACTCATGTCAATTTAATTGTCATCCTGTGTATACTTTGGCCTTGTCGCTTTCTCTATTTTCTCTAAACTTTCCACCTGACAGGAATATCCTCGTGTCAAAAAATGCATCAAGACCATTTGAAGCAATAGTTTTACGTACGCTGCATCTACAATCCATTTTCTTTTATTGAAATGCAGTCTCGCTGGTTGGAAATTCTCGTATTACCATATTTTTGCATTAGCATTGCCTTTCTGTGCATGTATTTTGAAAAGACGAAGCACAAATTCGACGCTACATGGACGGATGCATACATAAATCTTCAAAATGTGCTATACAAGTGTAAATAATCTATCTATTCAGTGTATTTTCACTGCTTATATAATATTTCCTCTGGTTCTTTGCTAGCAGAGAAGCTGTAATAATACTTTGATCTCGTTGGTATTCAGCTTGTCACTTTACTGTGAATGATATGCAATATTATTTCTATGTCTTTCCGTTCCTTCTTTCTGTCAAACAAATGTACAAGTAGGGAATTGGAATATTTTCTATGCAGTTTTGTATTTACATGCCATTGTGACAGGTGATGGGTAGAAAATCTAATTACATTTTTGTTTTCCTTCGCTTTTCCTAACAAAACATTATTTTGTTCTTCCTCTTAAAAAAGCAGTTTCTTGTTTTCTGTCAAAATTCTGATGCATTCTATCAAATTCCTTTATTTTGAATTTAGATTTGCATGATAGACTAAATAGATCGTTTTTATACATTTTCAGTTTTGTTTCCGTCATTTGTGTATATAAAGCTATTAAGCTCATCCACAATACTCTTAAGAACAAAAGCTGCATATTTACTATGTACTAAAACTAATAGATATGTAATGTATATCATTGAAATAAAGCTGTTTAGCCATCCGTTAGGCTGTTTTAGGGATACTATTAGTGCAACAATAATAACATTTTTTGTTCTCATTCAATATTTTCCGTTTCTTTTCCGTCTAACTTCATATGAAACCGCTTAAAAAGGAATCTTTTTGATTGTATTTTCAGATGGCCATCCTTTAACATTCTTGGCCATTTAACTGGAAAAATTGTTACTGTTATTGTTACATTTTGTAAAAGATATTAGATTCTGAATTCACTGCAGCAGCACTTCTTGTCTCCTAAAATCCTGTTGAGTTTCTATAAACTACTACTGGTGCTTGGTCTACAACCATTCAACACAAAGAAAAAATGTAGCATCTTTGGAGAGGGTGGAAGAAAACATATCGGAGTAAAGATCCTGGATAGAACATGCAACAAACAACATTTGATAACAGGCAATAGATTACACAAGACGTAGGGTAGACACATGCTACGCTGCATTAGTTATAAACACGTTACGTAAGAAGACGAAGAAAAGCTTCAAAAATACGCTCTTTTTACTTTCTTTTGACGGCTTCCCATAATGCTACACAAAAAGAGCGCATCTGCTACTTGTCTGGATTTGCTTGGCGCTCATGCACCACAACAACTTTAACTTTCGTAAGAGATGTTGCAGTGTGCATTCTTTTATGCACAATGTTCCTTGCGCCATGCACTTTCTTCTTGGTTTCCTTTTTTCTCTTTTATTTTTCTCGAGAAAACGAGAAGAAGCCTACTAAAAACTACTACTCTTCACTGTCTTGAGAAAAATTTTCCCCTTGTTGATAATAAATATTACGCCACCCTCCCTTACAAAAGTCTCAGGGGCAATATGGTTAGGAGCTAATAAAATGACTGGTCGTGGCATCGAATCATCCTCGTCATCCTCATTCCTTTGGCTTCTCTCTTTTTGAGAAAAAAATTAGTTATATTCGTGTGTACCTCGCAAGACCAAGAAAACAGGCAAGTATACTGCAGTGGCAATAGCTCGAATGATAAGCTCTGTTATTATTAGGTCCTCCAAGGATTTTTTGCATTGCCTTCCCGCTTAGTGGGTGCTGTTCAAAAAAAAACTCCACAGACACATGCATTTCTACTATTTATACGCACTGTATAAACACTTAGGTTTCATCTCCGTCTTTCTCGGTTCATTCAACCGTTTCCGCGAGAGTCCGCAGTTATGATCCGAAAAAATGAAAAGAAGCCTGACAAAAATGGGAAAGCTGGTATACTGGAATATGTTTACCTATACCACACATTCGACTTTCCTGACTGACCTGATCGACATGCTGGATGTCGTGTGATTTGATAAAAGCTTTTGTGTTATGCAATGTTATGATTACTAAAACCAAGAACTTATTCATATATAACATGGTTATCGTGTTTGATGTGTACACAAAAAGTGTACACTGCTTCTAGACTGGGCAGCAGCATGTACAATTTTCTTGGTGCTTAAAGAAAAGCTCAAAGTGGAGGAAGCAGCCGGAAGGGCAAGTTTTTTGGTGTTGTTCTGGTTGAGAAAAGTGGCAGTGGTATGGTATGCAACGCTGAACGCTGCTGATTCCTCTGGAATTATGGTTGTTGTTGATATAAGAGCAAGAGTTAGGGAAAAGAAGAAAACCATGATGGCTAACAAGCAAGCATATTATATGTACATATTAGAAAGATATACATACAATATGAGTGAGAACATTGTGTGCGGGTGTGTCTCCCTCCGTAAAAGCCAAGGCAGGAAGACAATCCTCGGAACAAGGCAAGCAAAAACTAACAAAAACGGAAGAATGCAGACATTCTTGAGATTTCTCTGCAGACGTGAGTGCTGTATCTACTGTTTATGTACCCAAAGACACACGCGATAGGAAAGAGAAGAAAAAAGGAGAAAAATGAAGGAAAACTAGTAAACGCACACAATATGTTATTCGGTCTTTAATAGGATTTTCACATTTCTTGATCTTGTTTTGTTCATGGTAGCAGAAAATAGTCTTTTCCCTTGGTTTTCTTCAAACAGGCATTCTTCAAGGATGTAGCAGGGAGCACAGACGACAACGAGAGCAGAAAAAAGTGTAAACATTTGTTACAATAACGAATGTGGAGGAAGTATGTATCTAAGGTGTACCTACTCTACACCATGTATTTCATCACAAAAAAGCCTAAATGAAGAGGAGAAGTATAAAGAGATTTGGTGTACATGCGACATCATAGTATAAGCATAAGTGATTTGATAGCATTGTATATTTCACATATTACACAGCTTGTATTCCGCGCCAATTCATTATGATATTATGTGGTATAGAATACAGCGAGGAGTGTATAAAATTTCTATTCTACAAGTTTATTCTGTGAGTCTTGTTACAAAGTATGTTGACTCGAAAAGCGAGGAAAAAACCTTGTACTTTATTGCTCTTCATCTTTACAAGAAAATTTTGTAAACATGTGTATTTTATGCTAGATTGAAACTTTCACAACAACTAAACCAGCATTATTATTTCACTGCACTCACATTCTCAAAGATACTTTATTCAGAGTACATGCGACAAAATTATAGGTAGTTTAGCATCCATTGCAGGATATTACATCGAATTTTTAAAAGCTTCACTTTCACTGTGCTAGAAAAGGGATGATAAAGAATTGAAATTATTTTCATTGCAGTTTGTTTGCTGAAGTAGATTGCAGTTAAAAGTACACCTACTTGAGAGTACATAGGGGACAAGTATTGCTTCGATGGAATAAATGCTGAAATAGTGAAAACTAAGAGAAATGTGCATTTCCAGAAATTTAATGGTCTCGTGGTAGAAAGTTTTATTTGCTTTATAACGATGTGGCATGTTCTCGTTTCATGCTTTGCTTATTAAGCAAATTGCTGATTTTTAACTGCAGTAAAAAGCTCATTCATTTCATTCACAAAAGTATAGTTGGATTGCGTATTTACAATTTTACAAATCAGTGTTTCTACGTGTCCTTCTGTTAAGCACAGCACATAGATCCACATATGCATCCATTATATTCGTACTTTACCAAACCACTGCAGTTATCTACTCAACCATAAACCACCATCATAAAGTACAGACACATGCACAAGTTAAGGTTGCATTTGTAGGAGAAATCTAGATAATACCTTGTGACCTCTATGATATAGGTAGATAAATCCTTTTTGGTTGATCGCGGAAAATGCCGTATCACGTTTTTGGTGTTTTAGTAGCTGACATTATTAGTTTATTAGTCCATTCCTCTTAACAAGTGTAGGAACATCATCGTCATGTACATATTAGAATAATGAAAGCCTGAGGGAACGGTTTATCAAAAACCTAACTTTTGTGGCTTTTCTTCCTCTTGCTTACTTTAACGCTCCAAGTAATAGACAGCTAATGTTTATTTTGTGCCCTGTGCAAATTCCCTGTTATTCTCAAAGATACACACAAATGCGCCTCTGATGCAGCTAGATTGCATAAATTTGTACAAGGGGAAAGTAAAGTTTGCGGTGGTGTATCAATCACCATCAGAATCCGTGGTTCGAGCTAGGCTAAAAGAAGGCACTTGAAAAATGAAAGGGTTTTAAAATTGACTCTTGCAGTAAGTGTATGTACACGCTTTGTACACAAAAGTATGCATGTACACCATTTACAAAAGTGAAAAGTAATCAATAATTATGTCTACCCCTTTCATATATGAATATTGTACATCCATTGCCTTCATCTACAGCAGCGTCACCGTAAAACGATATTACTTACATGCATTATTGATCACAAAAGTGTATTCTCTTGTGAATGAGTGTGCGTATGGTAGTGCTAAGTGCACTGATGCCAAACGCATTTCCTTACTTTCAATGAATTGTATTGCATTTGCATAAAGCTTGAAGAGAAAAATAAATTACATGAGAGGGAGTAGAAAAACATTATGGAAGCATAAAAACGACAAATTTAATTTAACGGTCAATGTCATTCTCATTCCCGAAAACTATCTACAGGAAAAGTATAGCAGTGGTGAAAGTATTCGCACTTCATATAAAACATTTAAATAAATTGAAGAACAGCAGGGGGTTTGGTCATGATTATGTTTTTTACATACCTGTCCAGAGCTCAGGTCTATGGCTTCCTATAACTTTCCGTTTCTCGTTTATTCCACCCTCTCGGGTGTACGCATGCATCTTTTTATGATAAATGTGAAAGGATATGGTATTAGGATTTCGTATCTATTAAATCGAATGACATTCAATGTTGAAAAGCAAAATGAGCGAAAAATATTCATTGTTATTCCTTTTATAAATTTTTTGGTGCATACCTATTCAATATTTCTAAACGATGAATGAAATGAAAATGCGAGCATACTTTATGCTGAATGTATGAGGGAATGAGAAAAGTATAAATTGAGATCAGCAAAGCAAACTATTTTTCTTATTACTTGACATTGTACGCTTACATGTGCACGTTATACATAGTAAAAACGTTCTGGAAAACCTAAATTGTGATTATGATCATATTTTTGTATACAACAGTCACAATTTCATCAAAACGCAATAACAAAGTTGCGCATAAACAAATTTTTCCGCTTCCCGTGTTGTGGTTCCTCTTGGTTGCGCGTAAGACGGACAGACAAACATTCATTGATAAGCACCATCTATTATACATCCGTAAAATGAGAAATATCAACAGTGAAAGTTAAGAACAGTAGCAGTTTTGTATATCTACTAGTGTTTCATTGAGAACCAACAACAAAGTCTCAGCGTGGAAATGTAGAAGAGTGAGTGAGCGTAAAACCATTGTACACATAATTTTTCTGTTTTCTCTCATAATATTCCCCATCGACGATTGCAGTCATTCTTTATTTCTTCCTCATAATCATTTCTGACAAAGTGTGTATTGGGGGAAGCGCGTACATAAATAAAAAATATATGTGAGAATGTGTGCACACGAATAACAACCAACTACCAGAGAGACGCACAAAGATATTCTGAAAGACGCCTGACAGGCAGAGCAATACGGTTTCAGGGTGATAATAATAATAATGACGATGATAATGATAATAAAAATAATGCATAATAATAATCGCGGCATGATGCAAGAGTACGGGAAGGAAAAAATAATAAATGAAACTTGAATACAAAAATATGCGTATGTGTGCGTGTACCGCGTGTGTGAATACATGCATAAGTAATACAGATGGAGTAGAAAGTTTTGTTTTCATTCTCTTCATACCACTCGTATTACGCATATATGTACTTGTTGTGGAAGTCAACTATGCGTATGACAAAGTTGTGTGAGGTTGCTTTTGAGGAGAATGCTACAAGCATCCAGCCAGGAAGAAAGGAAATCACGGGCTGCTTTAAATTGCTGTAGTGGTGGTGTAGTGTTGATTTGGAAAGAAGCGTGGTGAATTTTTATTAACATTTTGGACATTTTATCTTTTAAAAATATCTTCAAAAGCTTGACTAAAACACAGCATTGGCATAGGCAAGTATAGACGTACAGCTTAATGTTGGTCTAATACAACCTATTTTACTTCCCGTGCAAGTGTGCCGAGACTCAGAGAGGAAGGCATTAAATTCCCATTAAAAATCGATGAAAAATTCTGTTAAACTCCCTGTAAATGCTGTGCGTTTTTGACTAATTTACAAATTGTAAAATTATCTGCATTCAGAATCGTGACTAGGCTTTATATCTTCAACTGGAAAAATGTTATATGGGTATAATGGTAGATAATAAGTTTAACGAACGACTAGATTTTGAATGGGATCATTACTATTATTACTACTGCATCACACACAGTCATGGAGAGAGATGGAGAGAGGAGGAAAGCAACTAAAGCTTCAAAATTTACATGGCTTTGCTCCTTTTTTCAGTAGATATGATAATAAACTTTGCTCGGTTGATGAGGATGATGATGATTAGGATGTTGGTAGTGGTACCCGCGGTGGCAGTGGTTGTGGTGGTGGAAAAACCTTCTCCTCTTCTGACGAGTGAGTGGAGGGATGACGATGATAGTGCAGTCAGTACATATTCTACACGTTCAAGTCTCTAGGGAGCTGTCGCAATTCCATAAAATTTGAATGAATGACTGCGATGTGAGTTTCCCATTAGTCAGCACAAAAAAACCGAACCGATGGACGAGAATGAGAAATGCTGTGGAAGCTGGGATACGTTCATGTGGTGTGGCAGACATGACTATCTTATCGGCTTGATTTGATCATACATACATGCATACTTACAGAACTGGTAAATAGTTGTTGGGCACTTTACTACTGTTAAGCACTAGCTAACCACCAGCCAAACGAGTGTTTTATGCATTGCCCTCATAATATATACCATTGCGGAACGGGAGCAAATGCTAAATACTATTGACTTTGTAATATTTATTACTTTAAAAGGGAGAGAAAAGCTAGGTCTATGTTGGATTGAGATTTGGTAGACTCTGGAAGTTTGTGTGATGATCTATGTAGTAGAGGGTATCAAAGCTTAGGCTTAATGTGTATTCCCAAAAGTTAAAACGGATGACGGAATCAACGGAAGTCGCGCTTATTGCATATTTAAATAATATTTTGAATTTTCATGCAGTAGCAACAATGCTATTATTTATGCGAGTAACATTATATAACAGTAGTAAGTGGATGCTAATTATGAATATTTTTAAATTCACAGTTCCACCACAAAAACCGACAATCTTTGATGGACAAGCGAGGGAGTTGGGGGGAATAGCCGGACCATATAACGAGGGAGCATCCATGACGCTCACATGTATTGCCTCCGGAGGTAAGTAGAGTAACAAATTACTAGAAAATTTATGTTCCAACCAGTTCCTTCACCACACCACGAACAATTAACAAACATGAGTTGTATGACTTCTCATTCTCATTATTATTTAACTTGTCACTCGAATATTTTATGAAATTACATAATTAGGTTGTTCGTATTAGTACTATCTACACGGTGGATTCTACATTTATTTGATTAGTAAATGTCATGTATATACATACCTCTCGTATTATTACTCATATGAGGCATAATTCAAAGTCTAATTTGCTTTTATTCGTGGAAACTACTTACTTTCCCATACTTCAGTTGTAATTTGATGTAATTTATTCCAAAAATCGTACTAGTGCACACACGGCTAAAAGAATGTTTCCTAATCCCTGGGAATACTATGAAAATTCATAAATGGAATTATCCGGAAAGCGTATGAAATGGCGTTACTGGGAAATTACTTGCGTCGTAATAAAGTATATGTTATGGGTCCTCAGTCCTCCTATTTCAGTTTCGATGAAAGAACGCGTGATCTTATGCGCTGTGATGCATAGAGAAAGTCTATGTGGGGAGTACACTTTTCGTGCGTTCTTTACATTCGTTCCGTACAATGAAATGCTGAAAGGATTACCAGCTGTTCTAAAGATTTGAGTCAAAAGGTGGATGTCATCATAAATTATTCAGCTTTAATTTCCTTTGGATCGTCGGCAACTATACCTATTCTGCTACAGTTCCATTTGTGTTAGTTTGCGTTCCTTTTTTGGGTTCACTTTGTGTATCACCCAAGATGAAATGGAAAGAAAAGGATTTCTATTTTTCGCAAAAATGTAAAAGCATTTCTTCCAAATGCAAATCTTTTATGAATAATAGGATAATAAAATGTAAAGGAAAATCAAGGACTATAACATCAGCATATGAATAATCGTGAAAAGATTGCCGAGCCATGACGTGAGTGGATAGGTCGGAATAGTTAAATGTATGTCACGGAGTCAGAGAACGGTAAGAATGAGCATCCTCGCGTGATACTTTCTCTTTCATGTGGAGCACTTTCACATAAAGGTATTGCAACAAAATACCTGTCTGATTTTTCTTCAAATTCTATCTCTTGCCTCGTTAACTCTTAAAGAAATCCGCTCGACCTTTGTCAACAAAGCTTATTCAAAACAAAATGGTAATGGTACTGATGAAAAGGGAAGCGGATCATTCCACATTTACATTTGTCAAGGTCATATTTATATTAGAAATGTACCCTGTGTATAGAAATGTTATAGAAATCAATGTGATCCTCTGTGGGAAACTTGGTTGTTGGAAGAAAATGATGGCATGCAACGAATCGATTTGCATGCAACATTGAATGAAATTTTCCAGCATGAAAAATGTCTGGACTTTGGTAAATAATCCATTCTTTTGTACTTCCTTAATGACATTGAAATACCAAAAGATTTGAAAGTCAACTTAGCCTACTTACTTGAGATACATACCCCGTAATGGAAAGAGCTAGTACCCGTGAAAATTTTAAATGAATCCGAAGCAGTTCTGATATCGTGTTCTTTAAATGAATGGGAGAGCATGTGGAACTCTCACAAAATGCTACACTATTGATGAAAGCATAAAAATTCTAGTATTCCGTCAGCTAATGCATCCAGAGAGGGCTTTAGAATTACACTGAACAAAAGAAAGGTTTTCGAAATTGCGTACTACCTTAACCTATAAACTCACTTGACAATAAGCCTCCGCCACAAAGTGTTACATATTACATGAAGAAGGCAAAACTCTGTAGACATGTTGGTTGAGACGTGTACCAAAAACATAGAATGAAAATACGTACAAGTGCTCTGAGCAATCATAGAAATCTAGGACAATGGCAAAAGAAGAGAGTGCAAAAGTCATTCAAAATTTATTCCCTCCATCTCCATCGTTCGAAATTAAGTTGGTTTGGTTTGCAATTGACAATGAGTCGGTAGTGGTCTAATGTCTAGACTGCGTAGTCGCTCACGTAAGCATGTACATATCAACACATCGAAAAACAATCAACTTTACTCTAGCCGACTGCATACATTGGTAATATTGTAGACAACGTTATCTAAACTTTTTTGATGTATAAAAAGTTTAAGAAGAAAAAGGCTTTCGTGCTTAGCTAACTATTGTGTTTAGGAATTCACCCACTTTTTATAATAAGCAATCAGAAATAAGCAAAGCATGTTGTGAAGCCACAGTGGAATATGGAATATGATGACAAGCAGTCATAGAAAGTGCTAGAAATTCAACTCCTTCATTCCATTTTAAGTACATATGTGCAATTTAGGCACAATAGATTCCTTGAGCATAAGAGGCATACCTGTTTGATGTAGTAGGCTTATGATGAGGTGTAGTAAACGGCTTACACATGGAATTCGTTCAGCACTGCAACATAGAAATCAGCACCCACGTAATCCAATACAATAATCCGCGTGGGTGTATCATACATATGGCATTGTTTGCATTGTTTGTAGCATTCTAAAATCGTTAATGACCAACTAGGTCGAAATCCTGGAAACACTGAGTCTTACGAATGTGAATATTTCAATTCCCTTGGGGTCCTGCATCACACCTACGCACAAAGTTACTTAATTTAAAAGAGAATAGAAATATAAGCTACATAATTTATTTATTTATACATATGTACTAGTTTATACATATCAGTGTAATATCTTAACTTTTACTTTTACAGAAAGGTAACATTATTGGTCATCTTGATGCTGCGAAACTAGTTAATAATAAGGGGGATTGGATGCGAATATAATCTGATGTAGTTTATGTAATGGCAAAGAAAGAAGTAAACGCGAGGCGTTTTTTATGTGTCGGTTTCTACAAAATGGGCAAGAGAAAGTAAATCCACTACCCACCCCGTATCTTTGATTCTTAATGTTTGAGTTACTGCAATATCTTTCCTTCTGGCTTTATGAATATCTCATAATCCTCATCTTTTACCCATTTCCCTGTTCACTATTCATTCATTCACATCATTCGAGAAACTCCAGATTCGCCTTTTTCATAACTCTGTGTAAACTGTGCATATTATTATGAAGTTCATGGCGAGCAATTCATGAGTGCTCGGCAAATATTGTGGCTTTACTTTGCCCGGCTATCCAGACATAATATTTTTCGCTTACCCAAACACTAATATTTATGAAAGGCCTATGCGAGGGGAGAAATTCAGATAGGATCTTCTCAGGAGTGTGGAGCATCAACTCTCATTCATTCAGGTATTAAAAGTACACTGGTAGCGGGTAGATTATGAGATATTATCAGGGTTGTTCGTGCCAAGTAATAGTTATGCGATGTTCTAATAATCGTAAAACGTGTTGGGGCTCCGTTAGTTCCAGGCACATCATCATCATCACGATCCCGAACTCCCTGAACTGAATAGTACGTTTTCTATTGGTATATATGTGCATGCTTATTTTCAGAATTTTCTACCACAAGTCAACATTCATTTGCCTTACCTTTCTTTTAAAATATTATCTAGTCACTGAAAATGTGAATAAGATACACTTAATGCAACTTCTACTGTTCACTTTTGTTCATCCATTCACCTCACCAGCAACATCACTTCAATAACTTCCAGCGATCTAGCTGCAGACAAAGGGTCGGTCAAGTACCTTTTCTAGAAACTAAACCTAAATTGCAAAGTCAGCATTGAGGAATGCTGGTCTGAATGGGAAGCTTTTGAGTTTCATTTTTAAATTTTTATGTGAACTGCACCCAAAACGTTATGAAATGCTAGCAAATTCTATACACAATTTCATATTTTGCTTTTCAGACAAAATCAAATAATGTGCATTTGTGCAAATTAGCAAAAGTTTTTGTCCATATTGGAAAGTATTACTATTCTTGATTATTCGAGCATTTGGAATGTTCAATCGTAAATAAGGTGGAGTGCCTTCTAACTATAAGGAAAATGCTTATTAAAACTTTTGAATTTTATGATTTTAAATGACGATTAAAACCCTAAAGGTGGAGGAAGAAACTCTATTGTTTAAAGCAGGAATGCTGATCTGTTTTAACATCCTGTCACATATATAACACATGTACCTATTTTGAAATACCATTGTTTCTATTCTGCATGGCAAGCACTTCAATGTAGTCAGAAGCATGGTTGAAAGCTTGATAGTGGAAATCATCCACATTACTTTATTCATCAGGAGAAGAAGCAATGGTTTTGAGACAGATAGTTGAAATGAAATTTCCACAAAAGATAGTTCGGCAGATCTCTATATAGTATGCAATGGAAACTGGAGAAACTCAATTTCCCCCATCACACCATTATTGAGAACAATAATATGGACTTACTCATCATCACAATTGTCGTCATCATCATAACACTACTGCTTCCACACACCTAAACAGCATCTTTTATTACAATGTGGAATAGCGTTCATTTTATTTCATATAATACGACACCCAAAAGCATTTTCATATGGAAAACAAGTGCACTGAAAAGAGAACAGAATTCCATCCTGCCACCAGGAAACAACTCTTTTGAACAATGCATATAGTCAAAGTGAAATAGAGAGAGAGAGAGAGAGGAAGAGAAAGGAACAAAAACTTTTCAGGAAACTACCACCATACACCACCATCATACATTTTGGAGGATATATCCTTTATTCCTCAGCTATCATGGTCTCCTTTCTTCCATTGACGATGCCTTTCAATGTGATGATGATGATGATCGCATCACACATTACACGGCACGCGTTTCTCTTCCACACTATTCCTCTGTTTATTTCAGCAATTCACCTCTACCTCTCAAAAATAGACAAATAATTCCTTTCATTCGTTCAACACCAATAAGTCTTTAACTATTGGACCCTTTCTTTTCTTTCTCTCTTCTCCTCTGCAGCTCGTTGGCGAGTAATTTACCATTTACTCGCATTCACAATGGAATCCAATTGACAGTTGATTAGTTTTCTGAAATATTTATGGGATATTTAATTGCTCAAGAGGGAGTCGAAATGCTCCTAGCATACGGACTACTGAATACTTTACACACAAGATATGGTATACACACAGCATTCTAAGCATTCCTTTTTCTTCCTCTCACAAAGTCATCTTTCATGACGTACTTAATTCCCTTTTATATGCCTCCCTCTCTTCCCTAAAAGCCGTTTTCAGCAACAATAACAACAAACAATATATATGCACCTTAAATTCCTCTCGTTTCAGTAACCAATATCATTTATTGTTTTAAGAGTGTGGCTCTTCGTTCTTCTCAGTAGTTTTTGTGACAAAAATAGAGTTTCCCTTTTCATGTTGAAGTATATGGACAAATAAGTTTCCTTTTAATATGTAATAACACTTGTAAATTTTTTTGTGATTGCATTTATCAGGCCGGCCACCACCGAAAGTTACCTGGTGGAGAGGAGGCTCTCTGATTGATGACACTTCGAATGTCGTCTCTATAGAAGGAGCAACCCAGAATACAATGACGATTCAGAAGCTCTCAAGGAAAGATCTTCATGCGGTGTACACGTGCCAAGCCAGCAACAATAATTTAAGCGAGCCAATATCCTCCACGGTGCAAGTGGAGATGTACTGTAAGCAATCCACTTTTTTATTCAAACTTAATTAATTGTGCATTATTGTTTTATTCCGCTGTTGACCGACCTCTTGCTTTGATCTCTTTGTGAATTTTCAAAATGATTGAAATGAGAGCTTTTCCTCCAAAACGAAATTGTTTGTACGCATAACTGGAAATGTACAACTCATCTCTCAAAGCTAAAGAATCCTTTTAAATTACAAAGACGAGTTATTTTTAGTTGTTTTCATATCAATGTATCAATACAATAAGAATAATCAAATAAAGTTATCTATAATCTCGTATGAATTCGTCATAATTTGTTTAAAAATACATTTTGGAAAGCAAGTCTATTGAAAAGTAAATGAATTAACTAACAATATTATAAAGACTCTTTGCAACATCCTGTTTTTGTGGTACACTATATGAAATTACAAATTAACTAGAGTATTTTATTTTGACAATTTCGTTCATGTATTTTACGCCTTTTTCAGCAGATCATGTTCATATATCATAGTCATGATTACTCGAAGGATCCTCTTCAGGATCTGGTTGGACACCAGTTTTATTATCCAGAATTAGATAGTGTTGTACTGAATAAAATATACTAATCCAGAGAAAGAAAACTATTCATGATTGTATTATGATTATTGCACAATATTCTCAATGATGCTATATACAATGAAGGAAAATAAAAATAATTTGAGTGTAAAACATTTTATGTTCTTTAAATGCCTTAACTTTTACATAGTTTGGCTGGCAAAGGAGAAAGTTGCCACTCGACATTTCCAAACTGGCTCTATTCATAGTATGAAATACTGCTGGCAATCTTAAGATGTGTCTCTCAAAAGCAGAAACTTCTTGGAGAAAAGAGAGAATCAGATTCTGTAGTTACTTGATACTTATGTGAAATGATGGATAGAAAACTGTATCGAGAATTGTGTGCCGTAGTGATACAGTAATAGTTTCATTCAATAAAATGTGGTAATTTCTTATATTTTATGGAGTTTTATTGTCTGACGAAATCACTTTCTAGAACGATAAGGGAGCAAAGCAGCGGTATAGCATGCTCCATATTCCAAGTAGAACGTTAATATCACTTTTCTTCTCATGGCGGAGAACAACCAGTACTACAGCTATATATGGATGCTCCTGCTGCTGGATTCAATTTTGTAGAGTTGTCTGGCACTATTGGCATACTATACGCTATTAAGTAAATCTCCCAACAAGATAGAGTTAAAGCATTTTATGAAATATTACGTTTGTGTAAGCTACCGAACCATTTCTCACTTTTCTTCCTTTTTATATTTTAACTGACTCGCTCAGCTTAGAAATAGCGTGAAAGCGCTTACATTAAGTCGTGGCGGTATATTTTCTGTTGTTGGTTTGCTAAACGATATTATGGATGAGTGAAAAAGAGAGAACTCTGAATCAAGTTGAATGGAAGAAATATGCCATGCCTGACTTGCCACATCATCTTCCTTACCACATCCGCCATTGTCTGAAATGAAGTAGCATCATTAATCAAGAGAAACAAGTGAATGAGTGGTATATACTCCTGTCATTCAGGAAGACATTTGTCATATATCCAAGAAAAGTGACTTAATTTTCTTCGTTCTCTTTCCGTTAAGGAAAGATTGGCAGATTGGGCATTGAAGACTCATGCGTATGACAGACAATAATATTTGTGGCTATGTGTATAAGATTGTAAGAGTTTATCTTTTATTACAATATCCTGTCGGTTGATTGAAATGAAATTCGCACGTTTTCTCTGTATTCAATTGTCATTGCTTGAATACTGTTGTGTTCAACCTTTTTGTTATGCCTAAAAGTGGAGAGTGTGATTATATTAGCACAAGTGTATGGGGATTTCAAAAATATTATATGACACAGTAGACTTGTTGACATATATGTTTTCACGTGCTTCGGTACAGCTTATCTTTTTGGAATATGACGGGAAATTGAAATTCACATACATATAGTTACTAAAGAGAACTGTGTTTATCCTTTCCCAGAATAGTCATTATGCTACTTTTACACATATTGTGCGCTCTCTCTCTCTCTCTTTCTGCGATACTCATTCAAGATGCATGCTGACGTCACAAACTCGCTGGTGAAGATTTTAGGAGGAGACGAAATCTGAGTTTGTTAAAGAAACGAGAAAATTAATTATCTTCAGTGAAGACATTCTGTTCTGCTATGAAGGAGAGATTGGCGAAGCAAAGAAATGATGAGTGTGATAGGAAGGAAGAGCTAGCAAGCACGAGGAAAAGGGAAGCGTTTCTACAACTTCAATTCATTTTCTTGTACGTAAGACACAGAAATACGACAGCACATCTTCATTCCATCTCTTCCGCCTTCTGCGTTGCAGGCAGAAAACTGCCCATGGTCCAATACATGAAAGATGATGTACGTGTTTGGATGGATGGATGATGTGTTTTGTGGCATGTAGAAAGCGAGGTTGAAAAGCTGAAGCAAGATTGACTATGAGAAGAAGGAAACTAAGAGAAATGGAAGTATGTACACAATAATAATGAATTTTGCAACATTGACACCAACGTCTTCTCAGTGCAGATGACTTGCTTTTTGGTGGTTCACTCCAGTTTCTACTTTTCCAAGAATTCCAAGGCCCAACCTACATAATATTATTATACATTTAGTCTTCTAATGAGGAGAACGCTTTTATGTGCTACTTTCATTTTACCACTCCTAGAGACAAAATCTGTTCGACACTTTTTGAGTCTTCTGTGTTTACCCAGATCGTTAACATGAGCACATATAATTTTACTACGCGCAAATGCCTATAGTTTTATGAAGCTTGGTGGAATGATAATGCTGTGGTGTGGTGGCAGCAAAAGGCCTTGCAAATATGTTAGTAATGTAGGTAAGTGCCAGGACGATGATGATAATGCTGATGCTACTACTACTTGCCTGTTTCCGTTTTGCAGGCTTTTACGCTACTCGCCATATGCCACTACTTTCATCCACAACACGGCACCTTTTGTGCTTAGCCACTAAAGTTAATGCATTTTCAAATCCAATTTTCTTAAAATGTCAATACCATCTCGGAAGAAAGTTAACTTGCTGGCGTCTTTATACATAATAAGAATGTACAAAGAGGTTTACACACATACTCGTAGTACCCATTCATTTGTGAGCTTTACAGGAGTAAGTGAGTAGTAGAAATTGTAAGCCAAGTTACTTAACTTGAAACTACCTACCTGAGCATGTAGGTATATATCTAGCTTTTGGTGTTCTTCCTCTTTCCTTCAGAGGATTAGTTGAGGATGACATGACTTAATATCTCATACTTTACTTGCTTTAGACATAGCACCAGTGTACTATATTGTTATAGAAAGCTCCATAGCCCCGTCTAGTTTGATCTTCCCTTCCCTCTAACTACGAAAAGGTATATCTAGTTTCATTTTACAAGAGAGAAACCCAAATAAAAATTCTTGATGTTGAAACCACTCTTGAAGAAATGGATTGTTTTTAAACTGTATGAATTTTTTCAGGCTTATGTTCCTTACTAGTGATGATGAAACATCTTATAGAGATAGCCAGCCGAAAATGTTGGAGTATGAACATAAGTCTCACCATTTCACCAATATAGTTCTTCATTCCACCTGAATTTATTTTCGGCTTAGAGATGGTGGCTCATCATTCCCTTGCCTGTGCTTTCTTCAAATCATGAATATTTACAAGATGCGCTGAGATAAAAAGTTCCTTTTTACAAGGTAGCTAGGTAGGTAAGCCAAAGGCCACGCAAAAAGACATGAACAGAGAAAAATTATAGGTCTACATGAGTCTTACGGATATTCTTTGTAAGATGACTTTGAGGGCTTTTCTAAAAAGTATGGCACGACGACAACAGATGATTAAGAAGAGCATGCTTTTAAAGTTTGATGTGAGACATAGGATTTCAGCAGATGGTATTTTTATCTCGGCTTTTTATAGAAACATCCATACAGTAGTGACGACTTTGACAATGATAGGACGCCAGCTTTCACCAAGCTTCTATGATGGTTTAACCCGAATAAGAAATTGTCTTAAATAAGTATTGCGTAAATGTTCTACATCATGTTTTTCCTGTACATATGCGTTTATATTTGGATAAGCACTTGTTATTTGCACACCTACGCATTATCATTCAGGATATGTGGACCGTGAAAATTACACCATTTATATGCGATTATGAAAAGTTACAGTGAATGCTTGTACACGGATGGCATATGTGTGTGTTGTAATGCATCATGAGTGAGCTCATTCATTTGCTTTACATTAATCGTTAATATAACGAGTAAAAATTTGTTTTGTGCCAGAGAATTCCCATAAACAATGCAATCAGAGCGAAACATTGCTTGTTTCTATCCTATCCCTCATTAAATTACCTTTAGTTTCTATAAAATGCCGTATTTGCTTTCACCACTCTCATAATCATAAGTATAGCAGAATATTGCGAAGAAACGTTATTACGCTCGAAAGTCTCGGTATGTAATTGGGTCGTTCCAAAATATCGTAGGAGCTTTGACACATGTCTTATGAATAAAACTTTTTTACAACGCAGCAAATTGAAATATACTCCCTCTTATGTTGATTCTGCTTCCTTTGTAGAATTTGAAAGGAATGTAAGCATAGTCATCCAATCACATTGTTTACCAGAACCTAATATGCAACAGTTTAGATACTTGAATATAGTTTTATTTTTAACTTAAATGTTCCGAATTCTAAACGCGTATGTACTTGAGTTTATCTCAAAGAGCCTATATAGCCATTGTACAAAACGGTAGATACATACCTATCAGTTCATAACTTTTAAGAGAACCTTTTGCAGGTTACTAGAAAGTCGCCGTGTGTCAGAGTGGCATCAAAGGAAAACACTCAAATGGTAAATGGGCTTGTTTTTGAGATGTAACAACTGTGGCAAGGCAAAATCATGATCATCTCCTTCAAAAACTTTCGGTACTCGTTCTCTTGGGGTAATTCGTGTCTTCCTTCCGATGAGACAATGAATGGTATCATTCCTTCTAATGATTATAGTCTTCCCTAATGGCAATGTTGGTTGATTGTCTAGAAAAATGTAATATACGCGATAGTGCAACGGAGGATGTCAATGCTTTCACACACAAACGAGCAAAAGTACAAGTGTATTACGCACTATAAATGACTCAACCTTGGGCTTTGACAATATTTTTCCATCACGTGAAATCACGTACAGGATCCACACTTTTTCCTCATGAAACATATAATCATTTCCATTTTTTTATTTTGTGTTTGTGTCACTGAACTTGGAGAGTTAAAGTCTTATGCTAAATTATCAGGGCTATTTTGCATCATTATTTCTGTCTCACGTACGTCATCCAGTTTAATATGTTACATTCAGGTATTGCTTTAATTTTAAATGCTGCACGTTTTAGAAAAACGTGTATATTTTGCCTGTACAGAAAACTGAATAAAAAAGCGGAGTAATTAGTCCGTCCATTAGGGACACGCAAGGAAGGTTATCCAGAATGTGGACTTTGAAAGAACAGAATAACTAGTAGCGCTTTTGGTACAATTTATAGTTAATTGCTCCTCCAGCCAGAAAAAAGAACGGGATGGAATCGTGAAAAATTATCTACCACAAAGATTTCTGACAGAAGCTAACCTGAAGCATATGCTTTCACCTGTAGTTAACTTGTACCACTATCATTCATTTTCCCACTTGAAAATATAAAATCCTGACAAAATCTCTTTGCTTTCTCTTTAATTTATCCCATTTATATAGTTTGCCAAGCGGGCACGTTTAGAATGACTGACTGTATAAACGTCTATTTCTCTGTCATTTTTTGCAGCCATCATTGGATTACTATTTTAAAATTCTCAAATGTTACCTTATGTAAGTGGTTGTGGTTATTTGGTTGTAGAGGTAACACATGATTTTTAATGATTAATGAAAGGAAAATTTACTGTCTTTTACTCAATATATCATAATCAAGTACATTAGTTTTGTTGTGCATAAGCTAGTCATGTCTCTAAAAGCGAAAAAACGCTTATGAGACAAACAACTTTTCTTTCCTAGACTCCATAGAACATCAAACACCAAAACGCTTGCGAAAACCTGCTCGATTTTTAAATAATTTTGATAGGATTGACAAATAAATGTATCAAATCACAATTTTTTAAATTTGTAAGTTAGTAGCAATGAGGAACGTGTAGAAGGTTAACTTTATTTAATTACATTAACGTTCACTTAAAACTTAAAAGCACACTACATTTGGGTACATCATTGATGTACTGATGTGGACGTTTTTAGAAGCAAAGAGATCCATTTCGTATGATCGTTTACCGTAAAAGATTGCAAGTCATCTTTCGTTGTTATTTTGGTTGTGTCAAGACAGTCAAGCACTCAAAAAGTTTACTTTTATGCTTGCTTTTTATATCAGCATTTGACTTGTAGACAGGTACATGTTTACGTAATTTGCCTATAAAGAATACTATTTACATAATACTGTTTACATAATGTGCAAACACATTATGTATTTTTAAGTACTCCTGTCTTGTTGCTTTGTTTTCTGTGTCTCACAAAGCTAGTATTTTATTGCCTGTGATATAATCCTTTTAATTCTTGTTGACTGTTTCAATTTCAAAAACGACATCAAAACACAAAGTAGTCACACTGTCTCTAGTGTGTGATGTACGTTACGTACATTAAGTACTGGAAAGAGACTAAAAGAACTGCTTCCAGGGCTTAACTTAATTTACTTTTGACATGGCATTATAATGAATACATACTTTAAGTTTACTGACTTCTTATTATCAGTAAATATAACGAAGGAAATACTTCTTGCTATATGTAACTGTCCTTCAAACAACGCATGGCCATGATAAACCGAGGCATTTCCGTGGTGCAGTTTGTTCCACTACTATACGCACAAATACAAAAGGCAGTGCCCTTCAGAAAAGTCCTAATACCCACCCATAACATTTGTCAGGCGTAGACCATCTAGCTTTAATCTACCAATATTAACAAAAGTGAATATAGCCCATATTGCTAACATTAAAACATTGTATTTTATACTGTTATCTTTATCATCATCAGTGAAAGCACAAGCGTAAATTTGAGTCTAGCAGCATATATTATGCGTATATGTGTAGCAGATCTACACACACACAGGATTTAATTTTGATCTCATTTTAGTCATGCCATCATGTTTATCTTTATCTTCTGCTCTGCTTCGTGTTCCTATTCCAAAATGAAATTTAGTTAATCCTCTTCTCGGTCTATAAATGAGAGGAGAAAGTGAGAAAGATTTCATTGTTCATGCTAACCACTCCGTTTCCATAATATACTATGCATAAACTTCCATACCACCGTATACCATAGTTTGGCTACCCTGCGCATACACCGCTTCAATTTAATGCAGTTTGTTCAAACACTTTTTTGTTACGCAAAGCATTGTTAGGAACTATTCCATCACCACTAATTTATTATTTCGGGTCCTATTACTATAAGACTTCGCACGAAAGCAGATAATGTAATTTTGCATTAGCTATGCATTAATACGGTATGTATTTAGTTTCATAACCACATAATCTTTTCAGATTCTTCCGTTTCTGGTCTGCTTGGGTTTCATTTATTTGGTGATGATATGGTGGAAATTTAGGTTTACAAATTGCTATCCTATGTATAAGACTACCTATGTATTTGTGCAATGCAGCTTAATAGTATGTTAGGTAGTTCAGGTTCATGCAACTTTCATTTTTGAGCTACTAGCCCCACGCATTTTCGACATCATCAACATTCCTTCTATTATGAGCAGTAATACATGCATAATTTCGTCAGCAGGAATAATTTGAGAGAGATATTTCGAATTAAAGTCGCAGCAGGGAACTATGTCTAGGTTTTCACAATGTTTATATGACTGGAATGCTTACCAAGATCAGTCAAACCGTTTGGATTTGCTACCGACATAAAAGAAAGTGTTTCGATGATTACTGGGATAGAGATGCAGTGTTGAACAAAATGCAATGAAAGAAGACTTCATAATATTCGAGCTGGAAGAAGTGAAAGCGTGATTATAAACGTAGATGTATTTCTTATCCCAAAATTAATAACTTACACCTCCTGATGCACGATCTTAAGCAAGTGACGTGCATTGTGCATATTACATTTTTGCAAGGAAAAAGCATAACATATGAGAAGAGAAATAATAATATAATAACGATGAAAATCTCAAAATGAAATATAATATCCATTAAACTCCACATAATCAAGCGAGTACGCAATTAACGTTTTTATACAACGGGAAGCATATGATGATGATGACTATGACTGAAGAGAGGGAAAGGAGATAATGGTGGAAGAATAATACCTGAGAACCACGATCATCGCCACTACCATCATCATCCAACCGGGGTCTGTAGAATTATTTAATGAAGAACGGATACAAAAGATAGTCTGTAGAGGGTACATAATGATTTTAAAATCTATGTACGTATTCAGCAACAAAATTAATAAAAACCAGGATGGCTCTTGTTGAGTTACATGTATAGTGTGTGGTAGCGCCTACGTGGTAGATTTAGGTGGGTTGTAATAATAGTCAAATTATTCAGTAACTTGTAAATCTACGCCAAGGTATGTTCTATAGAACCAGATACTCACTTTATATCTCTACAACGCAAACGTCATTCTCAATTATTAATTCCCGGAAAATGTAGATTAAACTCAGGAACGGGTGGAATCCGGTATAGTTTATTCCCCCCTTTTGTAGAATTTGGCCAGTATAGGATGTGAGCTGGATGATGAGAAACACAAAAAACATTTTAAAGGAGTATATGCATGGAGAGGATTGTATTGTCCGTATATATATTTCTCCCTATCGGGTAAATGACTCAAAGCAAGAACTACAAAATATTTGCTAAGAACGAATTTCGTAAGAGTTATGTACTCTGATGCATTTTATTCACTGAATCTGTTTGTTATCTACCTAAAGAAATTCTGTTCCTGTTCATGTCATAACATTAGGTATCTCTCATGTAATCTACGAAGTTGTGACATTTGCTTTCTCTCAAAATTTACCATTCGACTATATAAACTGCCTGCTGCATAACATCAAGGTCTCTTCCTCTCTAGAGTGCTCTACATTTTGATTTAAATTAAATGCGGATCAGGATGCTTATTATCTGGGAGAGTATAAATTTATATATAAAATTAATATAATTGGTATTAATCGATTGTCGGTAAAAATGCAACTGCGCAGTTTAGCATCTGTACTTTAAACTCCGACAAAGCTTTGCTATAAATGTATATTTTAACTAGAAAATATATATGTATAAAAACCTATACCCCATTTTTTTAAAAGTCATTTCAACATCTGCATGGGTATACGGTGTGTAGTAATTTAGTAGTCTGTTATTTTCTCTTCCATTGTTTTCTCAGAATCAACTTTGTTTGCTGTATCCAGTTTGATGTTTGCTGGGTGCACCTACCCCCCGAAGAAGCGTAGTAGAAGAAGAGTGGAAAAAATTTCATTATTGGCACAAAGAAAGAATCCTCTTTCTCCAAACAAAACTTCCTAAACTAAAGTGAGGAAAGAAAGAAACTACCAAATATTTCATCTAAGATCCGTGGGTGAGTTAGCGGAGCAGTTGTCGACCAATATTTTTGCCACTAACACAGATCCCACTCAATACAATATTCGAAATGAAAAGAGAACGTTACTCAACTTATATACCTACCTTTCCAACTATTCATATAAGTATATGCTTGGTAAAGACAAAGACCATTAGATTTGTGTAAATATTCAAGATATTGCCGATGGGAAAAAAGTTCACCTTCTTTCTTTTTTAGTAACTGCGTTTTTTGAAAAATTCCTTTTTTAGCGTTTTGTTCTTCTTTTGATTTCCTTCATTCTTCTGTTTGTTTGTGTATCTTGCTTGTTTCTCTCTGGGAGCTCGAAACAAATATGTTACTTTTCCACTCACTAGTTTGATATCCTACTTTCATCACTGTAAGATCAAGTAAAAATTGAACTGGTTGAGTGAACTATCATTCAAACTGGCAACAACCCATCTTTTCACTAAGCCAGTTTCTACATTTCTCGTGGGTATGAGGTAATATTACATTGTATTTTTTTGTGGAATCGTTTTTCTCTCTTGAAGATGTGATGATATAACTGCGTGTAGGTATGTACTGATATTGCCTCGTTGAAGTAATGGCGGGTTTTAGTCGGACAGCGTCACTCAGACAATAGCAAAGTGAACAGTCAACAAAATCTTTTTTGAAGGCTCCCATTCAGAGTATAATTTTTCTGAATGTGTATTGTCCTCAAGGAGGAAGCCCAATTTGTCAGTCTTTGTTTACAATGTGTGCTGAGCCGTTAGGCAAGGTTGATTTGGATGCTTACTTGGTACTTTCTCTTTCTGTCTTTTACTTTCACTGTATTCTTTCCCGAGTTCACCATTAGGTAGATAACCTTTCATGTGATGTATCATTTATGAACCCATCTACAGCAAAGCTATTACACTGAAAACCAAAGAATTCGTTCTGAGAAGCTCTTCTATTGAGTAATAATAGCTACATGTTAAACAAATAACATGCTTACTTGCAAACGATCTCATATATAATTTTGGAGTTTTCACTAATAGTTATATATTATATGGATACATACAATACTTTAAGTTTAGAAAATCGAAAAGAATCATTCATAAAGAATTCCTTGATCTATGAAGAAGATATGTTTGTATCATGTCTGCTAGTATCAAAAATGCTTTAAATTCGTTAAAAAATTATGTACACAATTCAAAGAAACTGAGATCATGGGAAACTGGTGTTCAGCAAAACAATACAAAAAAATATGTTTATAAAATATTTGAACTCCTCTTGGAAAGAAGCTGTACTAAATATTTTACGTAGAAATCGTAAAATTGTTTGCGTACATGCTTATCGACAAAACTGAATTCCAGCAATTCACACTTTCCTTTGAAGTATTTCAATGGAATTGAAAATTCAAAGAAAAACGATTTGTGGGGGATATTTTTGAAGCCAATGTAGTTCTGATGCATTAAAATCAACACTAAAAACCTCTGCAAAGAAGGATTTCAAGGTTTCATATTTATGTCCAATGTGTGTTTTATGATTTAGTACCCTGCCATGATTCTGTACTTTCCTGAGGAAGTGCATTTCACCAGATGTACAATGAAATCATTCAATTCACAATAAAGCTATCTCAAAATGTACAATTCACTTCGTTTTTATATTCCCTCCCTTCATATGTCGATTCGATGGCACAGTTGGTGGTACGTTGCTAGTGCGGTGTTTCTAGTCATTCGTTGCATTTAGTTTCATCATCGCTGCTTAATGTTACATTTTCTTCCGAATAATTTGGCCTTGTCTTTGACAGGCATTATTGATGTGTGATCTACAGTCACAGTAACTCTGAGAAATGAAATTCTGAGAAAATCCTGTTTTCTCAGTTTTTATTGCTTAAGAAAGCTTAAAGAATGAATTAAATAGAAATAAAAAATAGCTGGTGATGATCTCATGATATATTTTCCATTTCTGTTTTTTTTAGTTTTGTTTCATACAACCATTTACACAAAACTTTCAAACGAATGACGCAAGTCGTATAGTATTGATAGTGCATTATGTGTCAGTCGTGTTTACTCGTTTTTTCGTAAAATTATGGCCAGATTCATAACATTATTTAGTCCATAATATGATTGGTTTTTTATCCCTTCTTTGGTACCTCTAAACATCAAAGTTATTTGAAAGAATTATTAATCAAGAAAGAAAACTTGTATGCGTGCTTGCGATGATTTCAACGGTTAGAGCTTATTTTGAAGATATATTGCAAAGATTAGATATCCAGACAGAAATCATCATGATTATGATAGTGTTCTCCATCTTAAATGTTAGAAAGGTAGCGCTAGTCATAGGACGATAGAATGAGATAAAGGTTTTGTAAAAGTTGCAATGTACTGGTGCAACCTTAGTTTTTAGAAAATGTACGCGTTCAGACACGATTTTGGTTTCCAGACCATAATGTAATGTTCGGATCTTCACTCATCCTCCCAGTTGTGAGTAATAATGTTGATCTGATCACGTTCCGTTGATTACAATGCTGATCCCACTCCTTCAATGCGTGCAAGGATCTTCCAGTATTTCGGTCCTCTCCTTTAACTACATTTTAGTTCACTCCTTAACTATTATGGTCATGATAATATTCTCGCAAGGCTACGAGCTAGATCCAGGCCAAGGAAATCTCATCATTAGCATTTTAGCATCATTTTCTTGCACAAATGTTTTAAATTCTGATATCATGTAATCTGTACTAAAGCAATAATTTTATAACACAAAAGTATAAAAATTAATGTTTGTCAAAATTACTTTTGAATGCTTGGTTTTAATCACCTATCTGTGAATTAGTACATTTCCTTAAACACCATTGGCTATAACTGCATATCCTTGCAATGTGTTATCTATTGAATGTCCATGCACTATTTTATTACATGCAACTGTTGTATTACTGTTTGTGAAATAATAACTGTATTTTATATTTAACACAAGCACAAGTCTTTCAAATAACCATAATTATTCGCCAATGATCTTTCAATCTTGCTAACTAGCCGGATCCGTAAACGTTTGTAGATTAAGAGTTCTTCAACTTCAAGATAGTGGCTCCAATTGGCTAAAATGTGGAGCAAAACCATCGACTTTTACACCAACATTATTTGTTGTTACGTTTTAAATTGTGAAAAATAGACGAAAGAAAACCAAAAATTAGGATATTTAGTGATAGAGAAGTTTATCATCATATCTACCTTCTATATTATTATGCGTATTGCTGCAAACAAGGTTATACTTTTACGGGGCAAATGATACCAGATTCCTGTAGGGAATTATCGATGAAATTTGAGCAATGTTTTCCTGCAGCATAACAAATACGTGCAAAAGTTTTAAAAAGTCAACAATACAGTTGATCTGTTAGGTTTCCAGAAGCGTGCTACGAAAATGTACATTTACCAACTTATTTGGATTGACTTATTGATTACATTAATATTTAATATTTTTTCAGACTTTGATATGATATATTTTCTAAGTAGGTACTTATTCGCGCAGTAATTAGTATCACAGATTAGTAAATGCATGAATGAATGTGAAACAAGAACAAAACAAGTTTAATGTTGTTAGACAAAAGAACATTTCCATGCAGAAGACTTTCTTATCCTCATTTTGGCATGAAACCGAAGTGAAATATCAACCAGCGAACGAGGTACTTGATATCTATGCAATTTTACGTTATAGTTCCTCATTACAACATGAATAGTGTTGTGTTCTCGTGTTACAAACTGAGACTAAAAAGTTCACAAAATACAATAAAAACTTTGATGACTCTTTTCGAACGTTTATTGTTTTTCTGAAATGTGGTAACTGTCCTGGAAGTGGGGCTCTGAGGCTTTTCATTCATTCACGGTTCGCTACATTTTATAAGGAGATCCATACGTTGAAACCATTGAAGCACAAGAAACTTTCGACGTTATTGCTAAAATTGAAACATGATATTGCACTACTTTACTGCTACTACTGCA
>JAQIXX010000978.1:0-42174 GCA_034700605.1 Willowsia nigromaculata
TTGTAATTTAATTACTCCGGACTTCAGTAATTTGTAATTGTAATTTCAATTACTTTGTGATTGCTTGCGGAACTGTGGTCATCATGATTATATTTGAGGGGGAGTTGGTGGTGCTGATATGGTTGTTGGTAGAGCCAAACTTGCTGAACGAATACCCTCAACTTACTTTTATGGTGGGTTGCATTATTGCATGCAGTTGTGAGGATATTATGATGATGTAATTGCAATCCCATTTAAAGTTTAATGTATTTAAATGCATTATAATATATTTTCGCGTTAGGTAACTATAACTTCGTAACGTTCTTTGCTGGTGCTCCTCCACAGCACAACTCAGCAGACTAAAAAATGTGTACTGCATCTTCTTATGAAGAAGAGAATTTAAGAGATGATCTAGAGCAGAGCAAACAACACCACCATTACCACCACCGACACACCAGACCACCATAACTTGATTTACTTCTTCAAGTACACTTATTTTTCAAGTTGCTGAGTTCTTCTTGACCTGAAAAAACCAAGAGATACTTTTTTCAAAGATGCAAATCATAATAATAATAGTAAATGTTTTTTAAAAGAGCAAATCCCAAGATTTGATATAAGCATGAAGAAAATTTAAGGGGTAAGAAGCTCCATTTTTTAAAAATGCAGCATAATTTGCACTATTGGTTGATTAGGTGTGGAATTCACAAGAAACTAAAATGTTTCTACTGGATTGGAATGAAATGTTTCGAGTTGGAAAAGGGTCAGCCACCTACCATCCCAGGAACCTGTTGCTTATCAATGGCAGGTTTATCATCCGTTGAAAATCACACGGTGAAGTGCATTACACTGATTTTTTAGTTTAAAAAAACAAATGGCTATATAATGCCCGATTCCATAAAGTCGAATTGTTTTCCTCTTGTTTTGGAGTCAATGAGCTTGTTAGTTATTGAGCGACTAGTGCACTCGTTTTTTAGAGGAATTTTGGTGAAAAATTCTTTACAAAAATATTCGAAATATTTGTTTGGGTTCTGGGTTGTTTGCTTCGTTCACTCGTCGATCTGACAGACATTCGCATTGTTATCATGCGATCCGGTGTTTCGTCACCAAACAGCCATAACAAAGAAACAACAACAACTCAAGAAAGAGTAAAGGAGAATACCAAGTTAACTTGGCATTTTATTTGGCACGCCATTTATTTTAGCCTCTTTTCAAATTTATTTATTTCGGCCAGATCCGCTTGATGCCCGTTTAAGCGAAACCATAGAACACCACCCCGGCCTAAATTGCCCAAATTAAAAAAATGTATAAACGCAGACATCTATAATCTTCTCACATATTGCTCGAGAAGTCTGTGTGCAATAATCCGCAAAAAGAATTGCATTTCCCAACGTTCATTGCGCTTCTTCATGATTCTTTTGAGTTTTCCAATGCGTGTTATCATCCTCATCCTCCTCACAGTCGAGAATTCAATACGAAAATGTATTTTACCAAACTGGCGACATTAAACTCAACTTATCACTTGGATGATAAGCAAGGACTTCTATCGTTTTTTTTCTCTCGAGCCGATGAACGGTCGAGAGTGGAGATGTTCTTATAAGTGTTCTCTTTGTTCTAATTTTTTGTTTGGGTTCCTGTCCTATGCCAACATCCCATCAGCCATTTGAAACGCTACACTTGGAAAGATTTCCAAACGTCCCACCTACATCTCAAGGTGTGGCAATCCCAATTTTTTCATTGGATCTATTCCCGATTTCAATGTATGTTCCCCTAGAGATCTTTAAATGTCTATGATTTCAAATATGAGTCAATGGACTTTTTTCGATAGAAAAATGAATCTGTGAAGAAGTTATCATTGCGTTTAAAAATATTTAAAGAAACACTTCTTATCTTTCTTTTCTAT
The DNA here is from genome assembly GCA_034700605.1 of Willowsia nigromaculata. Classification (NCBI taxonomy): domain Eukaryota; kingdom Metazoa; phylum Arthropoda; class Collembola; order Entomobryomorpha; family Entomobryidae; genus Willowsia; species Willowsia nigromaculata. The sequence continues at coordinate 1,880 of JAQIXX010000978.1, forward strand.
TTCTACTGATTAAAAGGGTTATTTGCGGCATGACATGGTATGGGATTCGACGATGTGATGGACCTCATAAATTAAAGTGGGAAAAATGTAAATGGACTCTCTGTCTTTCTTATCCTCTCGTCTAAATGGGAACTGCTACACATACAGAGAGAGAGAAAATGAAACATTCTCTTTTTTTATTCCCACTTCCTCTTATAAAGCATCCTTGCGTATATATTTATAGCCCATTATGATCACCACGATGATCATGATGAAGCACACAAATAAAATATCTCATTCTCCTTCTATTTAAATAGTTCAAGCCTTTCTCTCTCGTTCTCGAGCAGAAATGTCAGAGATAGATAAATATATTTTAAAAGTTAGTATGCCAATTTCTGTTCTCTCGCTTGTCGGTGTTGTTGGTGTGGTGGTGGTTTGGTTTGCTTTGCTTTGGTTGCATCGGTTGGACCATTACCTTGTTCCTTTAAAAGATGGTTGTGTTTCCGAAGATGCACTCTGCACTACTTTTTTTAAGCAGGCTTTGATATTTATATAGGAAATTACTACAACTTCTCAACATAAAAAAGATGTTGATAGCAGTTGCAATTTTCCCCCTCCTCATGTCTCCTCTTCTTCTTCTGACTTGCTGGCATCCTTTTTTATCGTTAATAGTCACGACGAAACGACTCATTCTTGAGAGAAACGACGACGACGCCATGCGATGAAGAGAGCACGCCAAACAAAATGTCAGTTCAAATGGGGTTAGTTTAATGCCAGAAGGAAGAGGAAACTGGTACGAGCCATATTAGGGAAAACTACGACGATCATTCTCATCATGATCGGCACTCTCTGCTCTCGTATAAAACTGGCATTGCCACACACTCACATTACCTATAATATGCGGGGGGATGTGAAATAAAAAAGCTTGTTTTTAAAGACGTTTCTTAATCATCTCGGCTCGGGTCTCTGTCTCGTGGTTTCAGTCTGGTTGAGACTTTAGAGGGAGGAGGTGTAAACAGAAACATAAAATGGGAGGCCTTGTTTTTTTCAAACATATCACCACCAAACGATGAGAGAGAGTTTTTGACGGTTCAAATGTCTGTTGGGGAGGGGGGGGGGAAATGTGAATGAATCTTAGTGTTCAGTTTGGACAAAAAATGTCTTTCATGAGTGTGGATTCTGAAGTGCAAAGAAAGATGATAGGAAAAGCTGTAGAAGGTTTTCACTGGAAAAGTAACGGGTCGTATTGTATTTCAACTTATAAGAGGGGTGCAATGTTTAGATAAGCTATATGTGTGCAATTTCATTTTCTCCTCAATTTACCTTAAATGCGTATGCATTATGAAATCAGGGCAACAGCACACTTCGCAGAGGAATTTTATTTTTAAACGAGAATTTATTATTACCAAACATTTCTTTCTTTAAAAAACACACGTTTTTGCTCAAGCCCGAATCAGAGTACATGAAAAAGTATGTATATCTGAGCAGTTGGTGTACCCAATTTCATTTGCGTTACGGCACAGCTATTTTTATACTCCGTACCACACTCTCTTCACCGTTTTTTACCATCACCAACAATTTTTATTTATTTTTAAAAAAGCTACCTTGAAGGCTGCAAATATTATTTTGAACATTTTACTCTTTGCAAATTGGTATTCAATGGTCGTCTCATCTACTCATCTCTCCTCTTTTAGAAATTACATTCTCCCTCCTACCATACCACATTCATTATCTCATCCCTGAACAATTTTTTTCGAGTAGATTTCAAAAAGTAAGCATTTGATATTAAATATGTGGGCTGCTAATAGCTCCCTAATAATCCTGACGACAAGTTGAGTAGTACAAAAAAGTAGAGAAAGCTGATCCATTGGAAAAACCCTACTTCTGTTATAAATTAAATGACACTTTGAATCATCATCCGATCGGATTCAATAATTTATAAGAATACTCATGCAATAAAAGATAATGTGTTTCAAAACGCGTCTTTTAACTCTCTAGAGAGGTGATTATCATGTTCTCCCATTTCCGTTGGTTATCATGTGATCATTCAGTTGTTCAATTTTCTTTCCAATCCAATCTCATATTTTACTTTGCAAGTCACAAGTACAAGGTCCGGAGCATAAAAAATTACATAATAATTTTAACATGGAAACAAACAAAGTTTGTTTAATGTTTAGCAAGTGAACAACGGCGCATTTTTCTATAGTTTTGGCATAAGTCGACACATCGGCAGAGCAGAGGCAGAGGAAAGACTTTCCTACGAACCAACTTCTTGTCATTTTCAATTTGCGATGTGATCGAAAAAGAAGCATCAAGACAAGAGGCATGCATACGTAAGCACAATGCTAATCAAAAAGAATTCCGCTTAAATAAATGCTACCGACGACATAAAATTACATTTGCTATATTACGTGTTAACTTCTGTTTTAATTTTAGCATCTCAATGTCAAACAGCAACTGAGCCACTGAAAAATAATCTCGGTTGGTGGTACGGTGGCGGCGTTAATGCTGGGGTGATAATTGTGAATCGTCTATTCTGCATAATAATTTACTGCATAACATCGTATTTAATTTTTATGTTTTCCTCTCGTACTCAAGATATATTCCTCTGAAGAGGTTCTATGAGCACCTTTCCTTTTCAAGGACCTGCATCATCGTCATCGTGATCATCGTAAAAAAAAGATTCTTTCATCTTTGGTCGTGCGAACAATCTCTTTTGGGCTTGTAAAATGTGAATTGCATAATGAGGAGGGTGCCTAAATTGAAGACGCTGGCGTTTCGGTGGCAGCAAGGCTTATCATGGGTGATCATCATGATGACATTGTAATTTGGAATGTGAATGGATGATGGGAATTGTGCCCACCATCGCTATTCTTTTCATTTGTAAAAATAGATGTTGTCATATGGCACGGATTTTTCGTGTTATAAGTTTTGTCAGGGTGCCACATGGTGAATGACGGTGTGGTACGTGCGCTGTCTCTGCAATTATCTTTGCAATAAATATGATTTGAAGTAAGAGTTTTGAAAATGTAAATTCATAAATAATTCATGTAGTAGATCACGTAATTATTACATAATCTTTTGTAAGTAGAATTATTACTCAATTAAAACAGGTTTTATTGCATTTTTTTACTGCGGTTGTGTCGGTAGTCGCTCCACTTTGAAAAAATAAGTAGAGTATTTTTAGAATTGTAAATTACCAGTAAAAAAAATTGATAGAGTTTTGAAAACTATTGTTGTTATGTAGGTCAGTTGGCCATTTTTTTGTGCTTCTCATAATATTTTCTGATCTGAATATTCATCTGGTATCAATCAAAAGCGCTTTACTTACATAACTTTTTTGTAATAATAAAAATTTGACTGCATTTTCATTCTCCCTTTAAATCGATCACATTTCCTTACTCAGGGTATTCCCCCTATGTCCTCTGAATAGAATTATTTAAGATTTGAAATGGTGTGAACTTGAAAAGTCGTTTTGAAAGATTTGTGAGGATAGGAGCGCGTGGGAGAATTATTACCAATTAATTTCTTCTATATTTTTCTTGCTTATCGATGTCAAGTGTCAAAAATGTCAGCAAAAGCGAGTGGCACACTTTATAAAGGAGTTTGCCTTTTTTAAGTGCAAAAATAGTATGCAATGCTGCTATTTTTAAAATGGAACTTGGTGTAAGTATATTTTGAGAAAATTTATACCACCTCCACCCACGCCCCCACAACAGGTTTTTTATTGCTTATTTAAAAGAAGATGCACTTAATACTGCATTTAAATGCAGTTTCAAAGTTTTTTTACCCTATATTTTCCCACATGCATGTGAAAACTTGAGTACTGATGATGTGATACAATTTTGTAAAGATCATAATCATGTGCGTAGGTGTACACGTTCTGCTTTTTGTTCTAATTTTGATTCCCTCTTTACGAAAAACAAACGATGAAAAGATGCAGAATAATGAATAAATTTACGGTAAAATTGGTGTTAGGAAAAAAGGCAATGACTGCACTTTAAAACTAATGCATTTGAAACGATGAAAGCTTGCTTCAATCTTCAAAAAATCACAGTACATTTATTGTAAAGCTGTGTTTAGCTAAGTTATAACATTTAGGCAAAAATAAACTCGACGAATAAAGAGGTAGGGATTTTTGAAGGGGTGGACTAAAAAAATGCAAAACTCTGCAGCATAAAAACTGCAAAATGCACTCGTATCATTAAAAAAAGAGAGATGTGCTTCAAGGTTGAGAATTGTTTCGATTATTTACGATAATGGATTATTATTCAAAAAATGGAGAAGCAAAGAAGAATCATTAAAACGATGCGTGCTGATTTACATCCATGATTTGTGCATTGTCGACACTTGCATGCGATGAGTTAAAAATGTTCAAGCATTCATACTTTAATCCATCTCCACGTCATTGAAATTAAAACGCGAAATCTAGGCCGTGAAATGAAGTTTGAGACGAGGAGCACGTATTTTCAGGGAAAATGCTTCCTCTCTCTTCATCAATATAGCACAACAGTACTTAATTCTTTTAACGATTTCCTTGGTAATTAGCTGCGGTTGCTATATTCACGATAGAGCACGAATCTTAGAAGAGGCCATTGTAGCGGAAGAACTGTTTTTGTTTTTATTGGCCACTCCTAAACCGTCATCGTCAATGTCGTTTCATTGTTTTAGCATTTAAAGAGCAGAGTTGACACGGTGCTTGAGCTTTTACCAGGAATAATTATAAATGCTTTGATGAATGTTTTTTTTTGCAAATGTGCAATGCACCGGAAAAATAGAGCATTGCGGAGGTTTACAGAGACACTTGACAAAATCATGTCGTCATGATCATAATCACCGTTATAGTTTTAACGCCTCATCAGCACTGCCATAATATGTCTTTAACCGAAGGTCAACAGATTTATTCGAGCATGATCAAAGGTGTGTAGCCAAGTCAGATTTCATGCTTCATTTGTTAACCTTTTTAAAGGTATGTTTCATAAAGAACGTCTATAAAAAAAGAGAAAAAGAATGGCTATCTTGCTGGAAGAGGATAAAGAGGCACTTGATGAGTTGCAGATTAGAAAAAGTAAAGTTGCTTGTTGATGTAGAGTTGGATAATGTGTGAGAAGCTGAAAAGAAAATGGATGATTAAACGTAAGAGAGGCAAAAGACAAAGCGTTAAAACTAGGATGGGAATTTGCCAACTGGGTCATTTGATACTCCCCAGGCATAAGAGAGTTGAAGATTTTTTTCACACATTAGGTTTCTGCTGATAATCAGAATACATGCATGATGATCTAATGATGGGACGGGTGACATTGAAAAATTTATAATTCCCTTTTCATTTCTCCTATTGAATATCGAATTTGCTTAAGTTTACGCTGGAAATCGGAATGGTACTCGGGATTGGGATTTGGTTTTTTAATAACTATTTTTTGAATTTGTGTGCAGGGCCGTGACTGATCCTCGTGATGGGAAGCGAGTGGCTCTAAAAAAGCTTCCAAATGTGTTCCAAAGTCTTGTGTCGGCAAGACGAGTGTGTCGAGAACTAAGAATGCTCTGCTTCTTCAAACATGACAATGTCCTATCTGCGCAAGACATCTTGCAACCACCTCATATAGACTTCTTTCAAGAAATGTAAGTTCCGAAAAATAAACCATTTGCTTTTTTAGAATAATATGCATATTATGTAACTGCTCAAAAACTCACATTTAACTTGTTTTTTTCATGCAGATATGTCATTACCGAGCTGATGCAAAGCGACCTCCACAAAATCATCGTCTCTCCTCAGCACCTTTCCTCCGACCACATCAAAGTTTTCCTCTACCAGATCCTCCGCGGCCTGAAATACCTCCACTCGGCCAAGATCCTTCATCGAGACATCAAGCCTGGCAACCTGCTCGTCAACAGCAACTGCGTTCTCAAGATCTGCGACTTTGGACTGGCCCGTGTCGAGGAGCCAAATCCCTCCAAGGCGATGACACAAGAGGTGGTCACGCAGTACTACCGCGCTCCAGAAATCCTCATGGGAGCAAAACATTATACAAATGCAGTCGACATGTGGAGCGTCGGTTGCATCTTTGCTGAACTATTGGGACGACGAATCCTCTTCCAAGCGCAGACCCCGATCCAGCAACTGGACCTCATCTCAGATCTGCTTGGAACACCAAAACCTGAAGATATTAGATCTGCATGCGCTGGAGCAAGGGCTCACATGCTGAAGAAACCACATAAGCAACCAGCCCTCGCCGCATTGTATACCTTGTCACCTCAGGCCACACCGGAGGCTGTCCATCTCTTGTGTCAAATGCTTGTTTTTGACCCTGTAAGTAGACATGTGACCAAACAAATTTTCGAACATCCCTCAAAAAATAAAATGTCTATACCTTCCTTTCTTAACTTCTCAAATAGGCTCGGAGGATAGGAGTGGAAGAGGCTCTGAAACATCCGTACCTAGACGAAGGCCGCCTTAGATTTCACTCGTGCATGTGTCGGTGCTGTCGCACGTCCTCCAGTGGACTGAGAAACTACGCTGCCGACCTTGAGCCCTGTGTGGAGCAACCCTTTGATGACCGATGGGAGAAAAAAGTCATGTCACTCCAGCATATCAAGGAGGAACTCTACCATCTCGTCTCGGAACATGCCCAGAGTAATCGCACTCCACTCTGTATTAATCCTCACTCTGCAGCTTTCAAGAGCTTCACCAGGTAGCAAGTTAATTATGTAACTACTTGCAAAACTCTACTTCCTTCAAACTTTAGAAAACCCTTCTGAAAAATCTTAATCCAATTCTATTTTACTAATCTCCAATTATTTTTCTTTAATTTCCAGTTCAACTGTCGCCCACCCGTCAGAATTACCACCGTCACCCCATCAATGGGAGTAATTAAGTAGACTTTATCTAAAAAATTATATATACCCACCTTTGATATCATTAGAATGTAACGAAAAGAGAAGAAAAACTTGATAACTAATTACTTATTATTATTACTGTTAGTAGAGAACTTAAACAACTTGATGAAGTATAATATGTTATAAAAAAAGGTAATCACCAGAAATAAGATACCCTTCCTTTACACCTATTTTTGTCTCTTACTGACTGTTTGACGCTCAAACGCAGTGTTAAGCTAAAGATCAACCATTTGGATGGGATCGCTAAAATTGCATTTGAGACACATATTTTTCTCTGAAGGGGAAGAAAACCGAACTGAATACTAATTTCTTCCTCTCAAATCTCCAAAATATTTTCCTTTCAGTGGGAGACAGTCTTTGACAAAGAGAGAAAAAAGGAGATAATTAGCTAATTATTATCTGGTGTGCACTTTTATTCTTACCACCACCAATTATTATTGTACCAGTAGTTTACACACTCATGTGCATTGCACACAGAGCAAAATAAAACATGAAAAAAACTTTTTTTCATGTACTTTTCGGTGGACATGTGCAACACCAACAATTTACTAACGAATCTATCTAAATGTTAAAGTAAGTACTACGCTAGGCGAAAGTATACTAGTTTTCTTTATAAAATTGAAATGGAAAGAATTACGTTTGCCGAATAGAAATACTTGTAATAATGATAATATATATACCACTACATTATATGGAAACAATGAACCAGCTTTTTTTCTCTTGGAATAGGTGTATACACTCACACAACAACATGTTAAAAGCCATCTCTACTATAAAATATTATACACAAGATTTAAAAATACACGCTACTACTTCTCCTATTGAACACAACAGTGTATTATTAGTTAGTAGTTAGAAAAAATTAGAGTGGAAATGCATAGGTAAAATATATATTTAGTTAATTAAGTTTGTTATCGACTTATCGTATCATCGTCTTTGTCGAACGACCGTTCTTCTCCCCGTCTGAGCGCAGCATAAGAGCCGCCAGTGGTTTCCGGCTTATCAGCAAAATCACTTCATCATCGCGCCGACATCTCATGCAACTATTTTAGTTCAGAGAAAGAAGGAAAGAGATAAAGATAATTATCCGAATTGTATGATAAAAACAATTAAATGTTACATATTCTACTAAAAAATCAATTATTTGTTACGTGTTTATCGTTTTATTATTTAGTACACACGGAGAAGAACAGAAAAAAGATAAGCTTAACACTAAACATCTTTTAAAAGTTTTTTTTTGTTTGAGGTGGTTATCAAAGCAAGATATAAAAATAAAATGATGCGTTGCGCAGCTAAAGAAAATTATGATCTAAAAAAATGTTATTAAATGTTCCTTCATTCTAATTACCTGTTTTTTGTTGGATTTTGTTTTGTTTCTTTGCTTCCCTTTTCTTTTTATGATTGATTGTAAGTGAGGAAGATGAAAATGGAGACATTTTTGGGAAGATTTGCAATGTTTCAGTTTCTTCATCTTCGCTGTTCACAGATTCACAATTATTATTTCTTTTCCTCCTCTACTAATTTCTCTTATCAAAGTTAAAAGTTAGGATGAGTATGCGATGTAATTTATATTGGAAATTGACATAACAAACAATTGTAGAGAAAAAAAACTTGCACTCATTTGATGTAATATATATAATTATATAATGATGATCTAACAATTTAGTTTGTCATTCATTTTGCATGCTGACTGTGTTAAAAAGTCTCTAGCTATTTTTTTCTACGGAGAAGAAGAAATTGTACTATGAATAGTAATAAAAATTTGTAATGATAAGGAAATCGAAAAAATAATTGTAGAGTTAGATTTAGCAATCTTATAGTTTTGTAGAATTTAGTTAGTTTCATTTTTGTAGATTTATATAGACACGTTAAGGAAACACTAAAATGAGAGATACAGACGCAAAATATACTAATAATAATTAAGTATAGAGAGATAAGTTAGTCTAGGATATTTTTTCTCCTGAGATAGGAAAGAGGAGTGACGAAAAATATATGAAAATACGGAATAATGGCTGATAATGGAATTTGTATGTCGTTCTTGTCACCTTGTTGTTGGTAATAAAGTTAGTTGAATGAAAACTTTCTCTCTCTCTGAAATAATCTAATTATTGTAATAAGAGGAACATTAATTATGTCCAATTAATTGTTGTAAACCGCATCGGTTAAGTGAAAAGTGGATATTGAATTGAGTGCCAGGTCGCAGAGAGTTCAGCAGAGTGGAATTGTTTTTTTGTGAGAGAGAATGACTTTAAAGCTTGGAGAGAAAGTTTTTTTGCAGAAGCAAAAAATGAATGACGAGTATTTAAAATAGTTAATTACTACGGAGAGATTTGTAAAATGGTTTCTGGGTTAATTGCGACGATTAATTGTTATGACATATGAAAGGAGAGAAGGGGAACGAATAAAAGAAAAACAGCACCCGACTTACATATTTTTTCCTTTTTTTGGTTGACGAGTTTCATGACATGGGTTGTTTTTTGCCAATAAATATTTTTATTATTAATCTCCGTAATAATAATAACGATAATTAATGATAATTTTTTTATAACTTTAAGAAGCGCATTAAAAGTATAGGAGTTTTTTTGTGTACATTCTCTACATTAGTTAAATATAATTTCAAGCACCGCATGAACTTTTTTTTGTTTTTTGTCTTCTTCTTCGCCATCGTCAATTTTTTTATATAGTTCCAATCTTCTAATTAAAACTGAAAAACTCTACCTAATAAACTACTACTGGATATAATTAATTAAAAATGTGAGATGCTTCTGTTTTTTTGGTAGTTGTGTTAAGCGCTTAATGGAAACAATATATTACGGTAAAAATGATATAATTTCTACAACTGTTTGCTCTAGAGAGCAACCGCCACTTCTCTACTTTGTATTGTGTAATTAATTATATATGTTTACTCAGTGAATTCACATTATTTGTAATGATTTTCATTATCATCAGTTACCTTAAAACATTCATCAATTCAGTTTGATCATTATATTACTTAATTATTATGTAATTGCGTTATTATGTACGTATCACACAGGGGAGGGAGGAAGAGAAAGAGAGAGAAAATAAATCGTCGATGTCATCAAGAAAACCATTTACAATCACAAAGAATTTTATTAAAAAAAGTAATGTACAACTCTGTGTATAATTATTATGATCATTAAAAGAAAATAATAATCTCCATTTATTACGATGATGACCACGTTGCTGACTTATTCTATCATTTACCTCATCCAGTCAATTAAATCATTCCATCATTGCATACGATCATTTGCATTACGCGTTTTAGAAGTACAAAGATGTCATAAAACCAAGCAAGATGAAAGTAGGTTGTAGAATGTTTGATTTACAAATGATTTGAGAAGGTAAATCTAAACATACAATTGCGATGCCTAATCCAATAGTCGTAGAAGTAATTTTAAATGCTATGGCGGTCCATCCCATTTCATTCGGCGTTAGCGTCTTCATTCTCAAAGCTAGCGAAAAACAGAAATATAAGTTTATTGCATTTCATGTCCCCATTATGCTTCTAAATCTTTTAAAAACTTACGATTCATATTAAAGGAAATTATCGTTAGGCTCGTCTGCGTTTCTCAAGTCGCCCCAACTCTGCTTCTACTTTCCAGAAGTCCTCGCATATTAATATTACGATCCAAAGTAAAAGTTTCTAGGGTTATGACAGGTTTCTCCCCCCCCCCCCACCTCGCCATAATTTATGGATTTTGCTTCGTCTTCAAACAAAGTTCGAAAATCTCGAAGCTATTCTATATGCACGTGTTTCAACTTCCAAAGCGTATAAAACAAAGCAAATCTGATCGATCATAAATGATAACAAATTAATTGAACAAAGTACTTCAATTAAGAAACATAGGTACATCATGTTATAGTTGTAACTAGATTGACACTCTGTGTCGAAAATAGAGGCTTTTTGTCGACTTTCAAAGTGTTAGCATAATGAATTTTAAAAGATGATATATGATTCGGTCTAAAACTTGAGTTTTGCATATCAGAATTCATACTTGCATATATTTGCCCTTGGGGAATATTTGGTTGTTTTCTGATAAAATTCATTTTTTTACACTGTCCATAAGTAGTTTTTAGGTATAAAAACTAATATCATCAGCATAATATGGATCCTTTGTTCTTGTTATATACATGTTCAGGTATGTAGAATTTCAAAATACATGCACAAAAGTAGATTTCAAAACAAGTCTATGAAATTCCGTGTACACTTCTACTTCACACTTCTGAGAACATTACTCCATTTATGAATTGGAATTAACAGGTCATCTTGGGTAATTAAAACCGATGTACTGTGAATACTTGTAAGCATATTCAATATTTGCAAATGGCAATCGTGAAATGTATTGTTAGATTTAGCTTCCGGATATGTTTATGAAAACCAGGGATAAAACCATGAATAAACTACGTTGTGTGCATATCGCACAAAAATTACATGTCTTTAGAATATGAGAGGATGCGTAACGTTCCTACTGTAATTCTAAATGTTTAGGTAATCCGTACTTTCGCGGCGTGTTGCCATGCTTTGCCCGGTTCGATTTTCTTCTCTCTGCTGGACTTGCGCGGCAGGGTTTCGTTTTCCTCTGGTCTGCTTTCAAGTGACGCTTTTCGTCATATGCGAAAATTAGAGAAAATCCTAAGGGAAAAGGTGAATGACCTGACTTTTCTGTTGCTGATCCTCCTTTTTATTCAGTCTCTTGTGCTTCAATCAACACAACTTATAAGAAAGATCAGACCGAGCTGCCGAGGGTATCAACTGGAGAAGGAATTGTTTGGAAAGTCGAGCGTTGTTGGTTTTTCACTGAGAGTGATTAAAAATAAAATTAATTGTTGGAGTAATTAAATGAGCAGTAGAGTAAGGAAAAGTTAGTGCGAGTGAATGTTGAGGGTTGACTCTAACTGGGATTTGGATTGATTGTTTAACACTTGGATCTTAGGAGGGGACGCTAGGGGACGTAGGAGCTCGAAGTTCGGGGACTGCGAGTTTTTGGAATCATCTGGAGTTTGAATTTTGGTAAGTAAATATTATATTCTTTTATGCTAATTTATTTTAAGATGATAAGGAAAACTTGGATATTATAGCGCAATTTTAAGTTTGCAGTTTTGTATGCACAAACGGGAATGATTGCTTAATTGTTTCAGACAGCTGTGAATGAATTGAGGAGCTGAGCTGATTGAATCACGAGTGATTACTAACACGGGAAACGACTTTGCTGTTCTGACGACAACTCACGTCACCCATCAGAATCAACTGTTTAAGTCAAGTTGGTGAAGCGCAGTTTTTTGGAAGTAAAACCTGACGCCTTTAATCCAGTGACTATAATGTAAGTGAATTTTTCTCCGGTTATTTAACTTCTAATAATTAATTAATAACAGATCAGCAAAGCGCATATGATTTTGGAGAGTGCAATTTATAAAATATTGTGATTAATTTACTTTTAAGGGAACCCCCTCACAAAGCCATTCCCTCGCAGCAACAGGCATCGTCACAACCAGAACGATGGAGGACCCCCAGTTCATACTCATCAGATTCTTCAATGTCTCCTTCGCAAATTTCTGATGCGTCAGCGTCATCATCATCAACGGACAGCGATTATGATGAAACCACGTTTACGAGGAGCGTGCTTCACAACGCGAAGCGCTTGTCACATTCGCACAAGAGGAAGTTGGACAAGTTGAAGACCTCGGAGAAGGACCTGAAGGATCAACTGGAGGATAAGAAGCAAAAAATTGAGGTCCTAAACATGCAGGTTCAACTACATGAAGACAACTGCACGAAGCAACAGCGCAGAATGCAACATCAAGATGGAAGGATTCGGAAGCTAAGATATGAACGTGTGCAGAAGGTAAGGGAGATACGGAAGGTGTACGAGATTTCTCTGGTAAGGGCTACTCAGCAGCACCAAAGCCAACTGATGGAGATGGAGGCCAAGCACAATGAAGAGTTGCAAAAGCTGAGAGAGGAAATGAACAAAGCGTTGACTGATATTGAAGCTGAAAAGGAGAAAACAGAGTTTTTTAAAGATAAGCTATTGAAATTTGCAACCATTTTTCGGAAATTCAAAGACGCAAGCAAATTCGGTGACGAGCTACCGGAAACAGAAGAACCTTGTCTACCTTCCGAGTACTTTGAACCTCTAACTGACCACCTTATTGAGCTACTCAAAATGGCATCAGCAATACAGCTGCCCCCTGAAGCTTCAAGCTCCAATGCTTCAGAACTGCACAAGAATGGAAACAGCCACACCTCTCCATTGTTCCCTTCTCCTCCCCTGCTTGTTCCATACTATGAAGGCGATGCCAATGAAAATAATATGGACATAACAAGAGAGCCAATTTGTGGGGCCGAATCGGTGGAACACCCACAGCAACAGGTGTCCTTATGTGCCGGCGAGACGCCTTCCCAACACTCACTTTACGTTTCCAAAGTAAGGAAGTCTCCAATGACGGAGAGCGCTCAGTCTAACATTCCAGGTAAATCCACCAACCAAAAGGTTGCCAGGAAGGCTAGAAATAACGGAAATAACGAGTGTCAACGTCGACGCAGACCTCCAAGGCAGTCCAAATTGGAGGGAGAAGGTAAATTCAAATGTCCGAAGTGTGAAAATGTCAGACGGTTTGCCTATTTAAGTAAGATGAAGAGACATATGAAGTTAGTACACGGGATTCCGGATGCTTTTGAGAATATGATAGGATGCGCATTTTGTGGAGAAATGTTCCTAAACAAGTCTCTGTTGCAAGCCCATCAGATTGATGCACAGTAAGTTTGTCTGCGTAATTTTTGAATCTACGTTAATATTTTCATTGAAATTGATAAAGTAAAAATAACTTTGTTTTTAGTCAACGGATCTACAATCGTAATTTTGGATATAAACCGAGTGTCAAAAGCAGCGTTGGAGCAATTTTGCCTGATCCTGTAGAGCCAACTGCTGCTCCCACCACGGCTTGTACCTCAAATGGAGTGCTAAACTCGACTGATGGCGCATTATTGCTCAAGAATGAAGCTAAGCATTCCGTTGACACCCAATTTTCAAACCAGAACGTCTGCATTTGTGGAGAAAAATTCAAAAATTGGAATGGCCTCAAACGGCACATGAGGATCTATAATTTGGGCAAAATTTTTCGGTGCCAATACTGTAAGGAAGTATTCCTAGAATTTCGGCGCTTGAAGGGACACTTCCAAAGCTGCCACAAAAATGTTCAGTGTGAAACGTTTGAATGTGCCCTATGCCCTCGGGATAACGAATCTCTGTTTGAGAGTAGATTGTCTGTGGAGGAGCATTGCATTCAATTCCATGGCATTCGACCATTCTAACAACGACATGTGTAGCTGATAACTTTCTTCACCATTAACGCTTAATTTTTGTTTTGTACAGACCTGATTTTAGTTGAGAATATTTAAACTTCAATGATTTTGTTACCTTTAAAATGTTCAGAAAATCCGATTTTAAAAATGAAATTGTGTGTTTGGATTCGTATGTTAATACTGTTAAATTATTGGTAGATTGCCACTTTCCGAGTTGAATTAATTGATCTAACCACTTACATTATGTTTAATGTTTTGAACCTTGTAATATTGCTAAATGCTTCAGATTTGTACTGTAATCATCAAAAAATATAATGTGATTAGTGATTATATAAAACTTGTTTATAAATGTGTCTGATATGCACATAGGTGTAAAATATAGAGTAAGATGAACAAATTAAATGATTTTCGGCATCTTTACGGATATAATCCCATATTCCCATCGGCGCCTTTCATTTTGACAGGAAAGCAATTTCAAGAATTCTTGAAATTTCTTTCCTGTCAAAATGAAAGGCGAAATGATAAAAATGTACCATTTTAGAACCCTTTCTTCAGCCTTTAAAACAATCTTGAAAGCCAGAAGTTGAAAGTTGTTGCTTCTCCTGTTGGCAGCACAGAAAGTGAAACTGGCAGGTCTTGGGATAAATCAAGTTATTACTACAGAGAAAGTTTATAAAAAAAGCTACCGCAGGGTCAGGTGTTCAGTTCATCATATAAAATACACATCCATCCGGTAATCACATCCGGTTCCTTTCCCTAAAGAACCTTATGTATTTATATGAATGTACTACATGCCTAAAACATGTATCCTCCATAATTCATAATATTTATGTATAGTCTTTTCATGATTTGCTGTATGCTTATTTTTACTTCTACACATAATTTATCATCATTATTACCAAAATCTTATTTAATGTTCAAGTTAAAACAATGATCTTTTATAATTATTTTGATATTTTTAGCACTGTAGTTCGGTTTCTTTTTGTATCTAGTTAGTGGCAACTGAATAAACTTGCATTGACGTAAAAGGCAAAAATCATAAAATTTTCATAGCCAATTTGTTAGTACCGTATTACATGTATGTCATAGTTTATGATAAAAAATGTAAATTTAAGATTTAGAAAATGCTTAATGCTCACTAAACAATAATTTAAAGTCTAAAAATAGACGCTTGCACGAGGAGAAAGAATAATATCAGTATAATGACGGACGACTCATTACATCATAACAGTTTTTCATGAATCATTTGAATAATCATGACAATTTTATACTAGAACAGTCTGGTAATGTTTGCTCTTCACTCCTGAAAAGTAAGGAATACTGGATAAAATATTAGTATTATGTTGAGAAAGGATTTAATCAGATAATTTACATGCTAATGACAGTTTTACATGTATTTTACGGAACAACAACTCCATGCAAAACACTTAAAAAACTACAAAAAATCCGAGACAAAGTGAAATATGATGCTGAACGAATCTAGCATGATGGCTTGTTTTTTTATGACTGAAATAATGCAAATTGCAAATACCGTGTCAATACTATCCAAACAGAATGACGTGAAGTCATAAATTAAGTTAAATGCAGCATAATTATCATGTTGCTTATAATATGAAAACAAGCTAATTACACGTTTGTTAATGTGATTGAAGTTGAGTTCACTGCAACAAACTTTTTTCTATATCTGAAAATCAAGGGTTGGGTTGTCGCTTAGAAATTTTTTTGTAACCAGCATTTAAACGTATATCAATCATATCGTTGTTCAATGAGAGCCATTTTACAAAATGATCTTAAAACATTTTTTACCTTGATCTGGTTTTGTGCGAGCTACTAGCTTATTAAAAATCGTTAGCTCAACTTAAATATTTCAGTGTAAGCAATAAAAATTATTCAAGTAGCTGTATGAAATTTTAATGAATGATAAATATTTACATTCAAAAATATTTTTGAAACTGTTTTTACTGCTATAAAATTCTTTACGTAATAACTGTTTGCTTCAGGGAGGTATGGTTATTCTATAAATAAAAGACAACAAAAATACCCGCTAGGAATAATTTTTCAATAAAAATATTATAATGGTAAGATTGAAAGACCACATCAAGCTCGAAATGATCCAATTTTGTGGTCAATTGTTCTTGGCGTATTGTGTTGCCCCTGGTCGAAGTGAAGACTCGCTCCTGTCTCCTCAACTAGAACACTGGAAAATCGTTCCTGATCACTTCATCGTTTATAGGGCCATGTACAATGAGTAAGAAACAAACTCATTTTGAAATAGCTTACAACTAACAAGATATATTACAACTAATCGTAAGTTTTATTTCAAGATTATCATAGAATGTTTATTTTTATCAGTTTTCTTTGCTTTGAATTTAAAGAGTTGACCACAGAACTTATCACAAATTCGACAGTGAGCAATGGACACCCACTTTAAAAAGAATGGAGGCTCATCGTTTTCACCCTACGAAATCGCAGTTCTAGCACTAATAACACTTTTAGTGATTTTTATTGCTGTTTGTATACTTAGCATCGCATATTTGTTTTATCATTTATTTTACACTTTTTGCATTCGCAGATTTACTAATGCTGATAAATTTAAATACACTAATATTTCTGCAAAAGATGTGATAGAAAATCGTGTTGTAAATGTTTAATCGAACTTGTGAGGGATCAAATCTGCATGAGAAAATGTAAGTTATTATTGTTGCAAATAATTTAAAAATTAAACATGAAAATATGACACAGAATGATAGTTTAAAGTATAATAAAAACCAAGTAGCTGATGTAATATCAAATCAAAACCTTTGTGATAAAATACCTTTGAAATGTCGTTGTAAATTATTGGATTTAGTCTATAAAACCATAATCCTGATACAATTTTGACATTCTTCTACTCACATTAAAGATTTTGATTACATTTTTAAACAAGAGCTATTACATCTGAAACAAAACAATCATGTCCTTGATCCTTGAACTTTATGTGCATTGTTGGTGGGCCAATCGATAGTTACCTAGGTTAGAATTCTTGTTTCATCACTTCGCATAAGGATGAGCCATGAGCATATAGGTACTCATATCCAATGTGTTTCATTCGCTATATATTTTATTATAAAACTGTCAATAACTTTTTTGCTTCTATAAAATCAGCATTTGATCTAATATAAACAATTTTTTAAAATAAACTAGTAAATTTCGATAAGAGAACGCAACAAAATTGCCTTCCAGTGATAGTCAACTCAACTACTTAAGGTCTATGACATGTGAACATGTGGTTATGGGGATGAGATGAATCTCTCTGCTACCTCACCTTTTCGTGCTATCGATAGAAAAAGACAAAGACAAAAGAGAAATAAAAAAGCCCCGCCTTCTTTCTTATGTCGATCAACTATCATTATAGCATTTAAATATGCTTAAACTAAATATTGTTACATAATTCTTTTAGGGAAACATTTTTCTTGAAATATTTGAGTATCACTATTGCATATTAGCCAATTAGCCTATCTTTACTCCGCGATGTTCTACTACTACGCACGCTCTGTGTGTTGCACATTTCTTCGGAGATTTATGAACTAGCACAGCGAGCTGACACTAGCACGACATCTAATTTTTACAAGGTCAACCACAAAATATCTTTGTTACTAATTAAGTACCCAAGTCTGCAAGTCATCTCTGCAGAGGTTTGAAGTGAAGCTTGCCTTCGTTTGTGTGATCAGTGATCACGGGTTTCCTCCGAGTTGCTAATTATATTTGTGTTGCTTATACGTAAACTTGGACATCTATAAAAACTTTAACTTTCGTCTCAATTTAAGCTCAGAGAACTTTGAATTGAGGTTGACTAATTGATTAATAATACTTTTGTAAGTTTCATTTTGAAGTATTGGGATGAGTAATTTTTAATAATAATTATACTGTCACAAATTATATAATTACTAAGATCCAACTCAATAGCATGGACTCTGAAATTGCATTCATGAAGTTGGGACAAGATAGGAAGGAGTCATCTTTCAATTCCACCAGTTTCTTTCAAACTAACTTGGAACAAAGGATATAGGGAATCCTATATATCGGGATGATGGGCAGCGACTTCGTGATAGCTTTGAGTTCAGTTGGAATAATACTTCTCGTGTTCAAAATTGGAAGCAACGATTGACAAAGAATGTCTTCAGCAACGGGCAGCAGACTAGTCGCTTCTGGTGGCAGAGGAATGCTTGACAAGAACATGCAATGCAAGCGGAATTTCCATACCCCAGTTAGCTCGTTTTGTACATATCATCTTCTATTCTACTTATTTAAGTGATGCTACATTCCGTATTACTTTTACAGCAATTTCATACGTTTACTTTCTTGGATTGACTAAGGATCTTGCGTACGAACGTTCACCCACAACGAATCGCAGTACCGGTATAGGTGGTTAGGTGAATATGCCGTTTCTAACTCAAAACGTTATGAATGTTTTATGGTATGCTTACTGTTGTGTGAGTGCAATGAGTGGAAATAAAATGAGTAAATTTCGTCTATTCTTGCAATTTATTTGCTCGTTTCACATTTAATCAAGTCAGAAATAATTGTTTAGATAATTGACTTAAACAAAGTTTATTTTATATTGCGATTATGCAGTGTGTGGTGTGTTTCTGCGTGCATAATTATCGTCATTTGCGTTCTACTCACAAAAACAACGGTCACAATCAACAAAATCGAGACAAAAAAACAAAACCACATTTGCTAGACCGACAAAATTAACTGCGTTGCTCACAAGGCGGCAAACAGAACATAGTTATAAACTATCAGTATTAGATACATATAATAATCTTGACCAGACGACAAAGGCGATAAAAAAGAAACATATTATGACTTTCCGTCACTTATCATATCATCACGATTATAACCATTAATTACTTGCAAACAAAATCAATTACTGTAGCAATTTTCAATTCACAAACGATGTTTTATCAGTAATAACAAATATTAACTATATATTATACCTTTAACATGAAATATAATTCAATCTTCCACCATTGCGAATTTAATCATTTTACATAACCAGTCGTAAAGTCGTAAATTGGATAACAAAAAGAACAGTTACATCTCTGATCCTAGACATTAGGAGGTATAAATACGTAAAAAAGTTGAGAGAAAAAGTGTTGTACAGTTGTTTTATGCTTATTGTACAATTAGACTTTAGAGATAATTGACAACAATATACGGGCAGCTAGTTAAATACACTGGGGAACAATTTTTAAAAAGTACAACGCTCGAGATCATGAAAATCTAGTCTTCGCCAGATCTTATCTGTTTGGTCTGCCAGAAGAAAACATTAGAAGGATTAAGATTTCATCAATAAATACATAAGCTGTAATCAGTTCAATATCATCAGTCCACAAAAAGATTCACTACCGCAAATCTTTAGCTGTATTACCTCACTACCTTGATATAAACATACCTGGAGTTCTGTTCATGTTTAGCGAAGGATTGGACATTGTAGCAGTGCCTGCAGTAGAAGTAGAAGGAATCGCTGGCTGTTGTTGCAGTCTGAATGGCAAAGGACTAGTTGAACTTGGCCTTGATGAAGTAGAAGCTGCTACAGAATGTTTGGAGCGTGACACAGGTGTTGACGAAAAGACTTTTCCCATTTCTCGAACGAATCCATCCCAAGTTCGGGTGTCTCCGAGAGCCGGAACTAGTGGAACCTGAACAGAACTAGCAACAATTGCTACCGGAGCTAGGATTTGAGTTTTCGTATTGACAACAGTAGCAGAGTGCGTGGTATTAGCAGTGAACTTCTGTGAACCTGATGGAGAAAGTTTTAGTAACTTCAGAACATGACTAAGCAAACATAATCAAAAATACGTAAAATTCTAAAAACAAAGAAGCCAAAGTGGTCAAATAAAATGTAGTTAAACACAGAAAAAATGACACACAAAACCAACAACGAAAACACACACAGAAAACCAAAGAAAAATGATTAAAAGCACACCATTGAATTACAGCATGCAGCAGACAATAAGTTTTATCCTTCTTCTGATAAATGTACTTGCGTACACTAGAAGTTTCCTTGGCTTATTCAACTAAAATGCTTAAATAATTCACACCATTTCATATTTAAAATGCTTTTAGGCACGTCAGTTACAAAAAACAAGCAAAATGTAAATGTCTGAATTTGCTATTTCCCCTGTCAAATGTCGATTGACCCACACACACGCACACACCTGTCACCTTGTATACTCAATTTTATAACGGTAATAGTAACTAAGCTATTTAAATAATATATACAGTGCGCTGACATAAACTTATGTACACTTCAGATCAACTCATATAACAAATAAATAAATCAGGAAAGTAACAATTAAATGCGTAAAATATGTAAATAGTGTTTGCATGTAGAGATGCACAAATATATATGATGTACTATGTACATTTTCTGCATTGTATCAAACATGTCTAGGCGTTCTGAAAAATTAGATTGGATATTTTCGGGGAGCTTGACTGGCGTTGGCAAATGCACGTCGCTTTTGAAGAGAAGAGTTGCGGCGGTAGTAGTAGTAGTATAAACAACAATTACGCATGAGTTAACACATGGTGTAGTAAAGTGTAGGACGAATAGTAGTTGTAGTAATGACATTGATTACACAAATAGTTAACCATGCAAATTTTATCTATTAAGAATACTCTTTGGCATGTTTGATGAGCGATGATGATTCCGGCGATCCTCCTCCTCGTCAGAAGTGCAACTAGTTACTCCTACTCCTCCCACACCAAATACTCCTCCGACGGAAGTTGCTCTCATCAGTTCCTGGTCTGGTCCGGGACGATTCTCATAAAGGAAGGAGTTTAAAGTCTCTTCGTATATGCGGGCTTCAGGAAACTCGACCTACAATTAGTATAAACCAACGCCACAATCGGAATTCATCACTGGTTCTTTTTGTTGAGTATCTAAAAGTTCGCCTTTGTCAAAATGTTTATTATACCTTGGTGTGTTTCCGGTCAGTTGCGTACACTATAGAGGTACAGCATACTTCAGCAAACTTTTTCCCATTTCCGTAAAACCTCCAACAACAGATTTCTGAAGGCCCTATGGCATCCTTAATGAAATGAATGCGCCCGTTGAATCGTAAGGCGAGTCGATCAAACATTTCCAAATTCTTAAGGAGGTTTTCGTCAGAAGTGCTGAAATTTAAATAAAAAAGTAATTACTTAAATTATACAACAATGCAATCGTCTCCTGAGATTTATTCAATTAACATTTCAAAATGCTTTTTAAAGATCTTACTTGGTATAGGAGTACTTATTATTGTGTCGATTAATAAGAAGTTCTACAACTGGTTTAGTGGCATTGGCAATGAATTGCTTTCGTTCATCCTCCGACGTGATGAATGGCACCTGACACACAGGACTTAGCACGGTGTTCCGATTTTCCAAAGTCTTTTCACATAGATTGATCAGGCCTGCTATGCAGTAGAATTTGGCCTCTGCTAGGATCTCTTCAAGCTCTTGAGAATTGGTTGGAAGCCCCACATTCCCATCCCGTAAATAATTTAGGATAGTCCCAAAATGCTTACCGCATCGGTCAATTAGAATCCACCCTAAATATTTAAAAAAAAACCCAAAAATATAAACTCCTTCATTTCCAATTCACAGACATTAACTGTATTCACAGAAAAACAATAAGAGTAACTTTACAAACCTTCCGGATCAGTCAAAACTTCCATTCTACCCGAAAACATTGCTTGAAGCATAGTATCAGGCGCTTTGGTCAGTGTGCCAATAGTCGTGTAGTACAAACAACCCCCCACATTAAGTTTAACGTATTGGGAGGGGTTCCCCTTAATTACAGTTCTCTGGTCACCCGACATAATTAAAATTTGGCGATTTAGCCCCCTCACACCCTATCTCTATATTACGTATCCTCAACCCCCTCACTTCTTCCCTGCCAATTAATTATCCTTCTAATTATAACAGTTCAGCTTATATCATGACTTGTAATTAGAATCTTTTAATTTTGCTCATTAGTCACAACTATTGCGTCAATCAAACCCGAAAACTAAAATCTTGAAACTAACCAATCATAAAACATACTAATTTATTCAATTTTGATTTCTTTGATCCACCCTGAACGTAGAGTAGTGATTGTGGAACAGAATGACGAATCACAACTATTATTACTAGTGAATCATGTTGAATGTCGTCATAATTAGATTACACAGCTAAAAAAAGACACGGTGAGAGATGTTGAGAGATTTTCCACTTGTGTTTCGAGACACACACGGCTTGAACGTGTTTCTGTTTTTTTTTACTGCTGAGCAGAGGAGAAGAGGGGGAGGTGTTCCAAAATGACCATTTAGTCTAGCAGTGACTAAGGCAGGAAGAGTAGCAGTCTTGTCGTTCGCCCGTGTAAAGGAGAGATAGCAGGAATGATTCAAATCTCTCCTCTGAATGCACACGCTACTCGCCTATGAGAGCCAGCTGTTCTCTTTTTGAAAGGATGATGCGCTAAAGCATTGCAAGCCCACTCGGAACTTTGTGTGGATGAATTGCATCCTGCATCGCATTTGGATTTTGGATGCAGCAGAGAGCAGCAACATGCACATTTTCACCCACAGGGCTGGGTAGGATTTCCCTAACAAGTGGTGCTGGTAGTCCAAGGTACTTCTTAAGAAAGAAGAAAAGAAAGGTGCTTGCTTAGTGTCTGATTAATTCAATCAAAAGATTGAAATGCTATGTTGTCATTGATTGATTGAAGGTCATGGGTATTCAAAGACATGACGATGTGATGTCCATTTAGTCCATACAGATTTATGGGGTATTTTGATAATTCTCTAAAAATTAGTAAATCATGGTGGAAAATGCAGCATGAAAAATATAATCTCTAGTGCTAGTAGGTGTGGATGGAGTGTGAAAGAGGACTCATTATGAAGGTGCCAAACTGATTGTTATTTAATGAATGGGAACATATACATACAGGTATAGAAGCGCATTTATGTAGGCCAGGCAATTTGTCCATTAATTTCATTCTTTGGAAGCCACGATGAGTTATGCGTGATTTTGCCTTGTCGTTCGAAGTTTCTCGTGTTGGCTTCTGCATCCACTATATTGACGTTCTCCAGTGGAGAAAGTACGTTTGGTTAACCACTTTCCTACTTGCAGTGTCATTTTACATTCGCAATTCCAACAATACGTAATTCTACTATGAATCCCAGTAGGACATGCTTTCTCCTTATGCTACACGCACCTCAAGGGAAAAGGTCATATGAAGGTGAAGGGTATGCAGTAGTAACATTCGCCTTTACATTACTTTCACGACAGTTTTGCCTGCCCATAAATTTCTCTCCATTCACTCACACTCCTCGTCTCGAGAAGAAAATTGAATTCTAGTAAAAGCATCTTTTCTCCGCAATTTAAAGTGCCTCTGTGGTCTAGCACCACTCCAGGGAGCAGTCTATGTCCGGGCTTTGTCACTTATAAGTTGCCATTTCCTGTATGCATTCATCTCTCAAGCGAAAATGAACTTGCAATGAATACTGACCATTATAAATCAAGCTTTAACTCTTTCCTTCTGGTTTCTCTGCACTTGTACAGCTTGCAGAGAATCTCTCACTTGGCTCGTATGCTCCACCAGGGATTAATAGCATGGATTCAGTTTTATTTTCGAATATGCAGAGATGTGTTGAAATTGATTTTGATACATAGCGGATAAGAGAAAACAGGATGAAATATTAGCGACACGACATACATCACAATATGTATGTGGAATGGAAAACTCTGGCGATAATCTCTTCTCTGCAGACAGATCAGAGTGGAAGTTGCGACTTGAAGTATGGATGAAGCTCATTTCCCCATTCTCTCTAATGCTTGCATTGCCGAGAGTCTATATTTGATTGTGAGCTCTCATGATCGCCATCATTATTATTACACACGGATAGATACATCTCTCATCTATAACCGACTTTGGCTTTGTCAGCTTTTAGAAGAAGCATCCATCCACCACCGGACGGCATAGTTACAAAACCCAAACCAAACCACTTCTCGTCAGTCTCTGCTCTGTTCTCTCTATAGTCTGTATATAGGCGTTTCTCTGAAAAAGTGAGCACATCTTGAAAGTACTTTTGAGAGAGAAGGAGCAGAGCAGGAGCAAAACCGCAACAGGAGAAACAGAGAAGAGCAGCACTCACACTTGAGCGGAGAGTAGCCTCCTGTCTTTTTTCCATACGCGTAGTGTAATTGGCATTTATCGGGAATTGAGTTGGGGAGGCTGGATGGAATGGAATCACACATTAAAGTGGAGCATGAACAGAACAGAGAGCTATTTTGTGAGGAGATGAGATGAGAAAACCCTATTATTATTATGAAACCATACACTAGTAAAATGCATGAGAGATGAGGAGACAGCTCTGCAGAGAGAGAGAAATACATGTATTCACACACTTTTCACACTTTAAAAAATACTGAGATTGAGGATTGAGGACTGCTCTCTTCTTGCTTGCGACGACGACGACGACACGACTAGAAAGATTGAGAGAGATTTTGTATTCAATGTTGTAATGTTTATTGTACATACAATTATACTAATTATCTTCCCTCAATTCAAGGTAGTTGGTAAGTGGAGATGTGGGGAAGGCTCTAGATATGAAATAATGGATCTGAATTCGTATTTTTCAAAGAGTTTCTTGGAGACAAAGTTTTAGCGTCATTATTCACACTTGAGGAGAGGGAGTAGAGAGAAGCGTTTCTCGTTTGGCTAAGGAGTTTGCACAGTTAGATTTTTAATTAACGCTTTTGTTTTATATGCCGAATGTAATCGATCACTTTCTTCCATGAAAATGTCCACTCCAGTGTCTCTTCTTGTTGGGAGGTTTTTTAGTCGGGATTAATTATGCACGTTAAAAAATGTGCAAGTGCCAAGTGCAAGAAAGCAAGGAAGACATCATGTAGTTGGGCAGGATGTTTGGTTGGGGTTAAGAATTAAGTGGGCGTGTGTTTGGTCCATTGATGATGAGAGAAAATTAGGTATTGTGATGATGCTGAAGTACTGACTGCACAGTGATTGAACATTATCGAATTTAAAGACAAATTACAACTATATTATTGACGTCAGATTATTAGTTAAGGGAAGAGTTTGAGTACAAAGTAAATTATGATGATGTAGCCTTATTACTCATTATTGGTAGTGTAAGTTGTGATGAGGCTAAAATTATGCAGCTATATGACATTATTGGACTTTTTCTTATTGTCACTGATTGCCGAGATATCCATTTACACATACAGAGAGTGAATCTATAAGAAAAATGTAAGTTACAAAAAAATAATTATTTCAGTTTGATACTGTATTTGACTGTTTCAGTTAATTATTAATTTAAATCTGCAAGAATTTACTGAAAAAAAAAAAATTTTTAATCTTGGGTATGTTGGATCAAAATAATAATTTATGTACTTTATTTTAACCAGCAGAGAATATCCCAGCGACCGGAAGATGTACCTGTCAGTCTACAATGTGCAAACTCGAAATTTTTATATATTCGAAAATACAAGTTGATATATATAGTTGAAGGAAGTCTGCCATTTTGAATTTTCCGAAACTGCTTAACTGTACTGCAAGCTATAAGGAGTAGTCCTTCATCAAATGCACTTTTCCAGTTCTCTGTTGAATTTTCTTGGGCGCTGGGCGCACACGCATCGTTGCTTCATCAACTGATCTGGAGATGGGATCTGGAACGGGAGCCTCGGATTGGTCCGGCTGGTGTGAGGAAACTGCGGCATCTACTGCGTTGGAGGTAGCGAGTGTCATACGAACCAATTACACATTACCTGCGTCAACGTCCAATGGATCTGAATCAAATGCGACAAGAAACCCTTTAAGCACAGCTCAGGCAAATGATCTCGTACGACGGTTCGTGGAAGTATTTGCTCGTCGACTGGAAACAGAGATTTTGCACAAAGGAGCAGACTCTAGTGAACCCACCTCCGCACAAGGCGCCTCTTACGACTTTCCCTCAAATTCCTCCGCTGTTAGTGCTTACAGTCAAAGGAACGCGGTACCAAACAGCACTGACACAAGTCTACCTCAGGTTTCCAACGGTGAACCGACCAGCAATGGCTTCCACAATAGTCAGCACAAGCAACAAAATTCGTCAGACCATACTCCTGGGAGATCCCTTCCTAGCAACGGTTCCCTAAACGAGCAACCTCAACCAATTCCTCAGCCATCTACTCGCAAACCGTTTTATAGGAGGTACCAAGAAAAAATTCCGTAATTATTATATTAACATTATACATAATAGTTGTGAATTTTTTGAATTCCACAGTAATTGATTTTCTGATGAATACTTCATATTTGGGTATTTGTTTAATTTTAGGTTGTCATTTAAAGGATTCAAAAAGGGCAGATTTTTTCATAAGCAGTTCTCCGATGAGCTTCAACTGAATTCACCAGAAAGTCGAAGTAAACACGACAAAAATGCGAAAGGAAAGTTAGCAAAGATACTGGTTGAGTGTCAAAAGGAAGGAATCGTACACTATTTAAGTGGTGAAAATTTAGATGGTACTCAGAAGTGGGAAAAATGTAGACTCTGTTTAGTGAAAACAGTTGGTGGATATATGCTTGAATTCTACTCACCTCCTAAAGCCGTTAAACCCAAATCAGGAGTGTTTTGCTTCCTAATATCAGAAGCTCGAGAAACGACAGCGTTAGAAATGCCTGACCGTGAGAATACGTTTGTTCTGAAGGCAGAAAACAACATGGAATATGTGATAGAGGCTTATGACACTGAAGATATGAAATCTTGGCTCACCATAATCAAATACTCAATGCGAGAACCGACAGACAGTGTTGAGCGAACCCCACAAAGCCACTACAACAACGGATCTCTGACTGAAAATGGAAATGCAGGCGAGGAGCATCAATCAAGTTCTGGCACTCCCTCGTTTTCGGCCGCTGTTAACCCTCCTACGCTTCCTCCTCGTTTCCCATCTAGTTCTGTCAGTGATGAGCCAGGACAGGAACCTAATAATGCCAGTAGCAGTAAGTTTTCGATCATTACTACAATTGTGGCATTTTTAGTTTTCTATCGTCTTTCACTATTAATTTGACTTGTGATGCGAATTTAGATGTCGTCGTTAATGGGGCCGAAGAAGCACGTAACAATACAATACCGGTAACCAGTTCCAGTGTTCAACCCAGTCAAAACGAGTCTGTAGAAGCTCCGCGTGATATTTATTCAACCCTGCAGGAGTACCCTTGGTTTCATGGAACATTATCAAGGTCGGAAGCTGCTCGACTAGTGTTACAAGAAGAAGCTGAAGGTCATGGAACCTTCCTGGTACGCCAAAGTGAAACTAGGATAGGAGAATTCGTTTTAACATTCAATTTTCAGGGCAAGGCAAAGGTATGATTCAGTAATTTTTGTATGATAATCAATCTTTAAATTTTAGTGCTGCTTCTTTTAATGTATTTGCTCTCGACTAAATGCAAATGTTAATTAACTGTTTTAACAGCATCTTAGAATGACCCTCAGCCCAGAAGGCCAGTGCAGAGTACAACATTTATGGTTTCAATCAGTGTTCGACATGCTAGAACATTTTCGATTGCAGCCAATCCCGTTGGAGTCTGGTGGGACGTCTGATGTTACTTTAACAGAATTTGTGGTAGCTTTACCATCCCTACGCGGTTTGAATCAGCTACACTCTCCCAGTAACGCCGATAGAACTAGACCACCTGTTGTACCTGAATCACAAATGGTATCGACTCTCTCAATTTGATTATGTTTAAATAATTTGAAGCATAATGGCGATTCTAAAGGAAAATTTATTGCTCTATTTGTGTACTTCAAAGGTAGTAACTCACAACGGATCCGTCAGAACAAGAACTGAATCTATGGAGCGTCTTCATCGAGATCAATCGACCGGAAACAGCAGAGCTATCGAAAATACGTATAGTTTTGTTTAGAAGACGCAATCCGTAATTTTTATTTACGATTAATGGTCAAACTATTTACATAGATATAACATATTGTATATTAGTAGGGAGGGAAGAATCGTAATTTCTTTGTCGTAATCTCCATATATCTCTAAAATGGAATTGGTAACAATAATTTTGAGTTCCTGATCTGATATGAATTTCTATAAACAACGATTTACTTTGCTTTAATCGTCAGAACGAAGAAAATATACAAATAGACATATACCTATACCGAGTGAAAACGAATTATCACTTTAAAAATACTAAGCAATTTTTTTATTAGTAGCAAATAACCATTACTAATCTTTAGGATGAGGAGAATCAAAGTATAAAAATTATAGTCAATGTATACAAGATGATTGTGAAATTAACGCTGCGCATCGATAAAAGCAGTTTTTTGCATTATTTGAAAAATCTGGAACGTTGCTCATTTTCTGTTTTGTTTCCAAGAATATTAGAAATATATTGATAGAGTTGATATTCGTAATAGTGTAATGTTATAGAACGCATAGGTCTACAACAACAAATGCCATGAATATATGTATCTTTCTACTTCCGCACTAATTATCTACCAATATTTTCTCAAGAATCGTGGGATATCATATAATTTTGATTCAGTTACATATATAATGTGAAATTAGAGTGGTAATTATAACCAGTGCGGAACTTGTGATAGTGTTTAGGGTTTTTAGACTATGTAGATAATTTCTTGTGTTTGTGTAGAAAATTTATTGACGCATTTATTTTTATTAGATGTATCATTATTATACTGGCTAAGAAGCAGAAATAGAGCTGACTTATACACGTAGTTTATATTTATGGTCCATTCAGACATTTGCAGAACCACCTAGTCAGGTTTAACTTCCCAGAACCTGTATTAAAAAAGTGTTGAACTACAACAACCTGAACCCAGTTTTATAGAGGACAAATTCCCAGTAACCCAATGTGGGTAAATAATTTGAATTTAATATAAACCAGTGTCATAGAACTGTTACGAAGCCATAAATTCTTCAATTTTCGTCAATCATTTTAAAACAAGTTTTTTGAAGGATATATAGCTAGTATAAAATGAGACATAAAATCTGTAGATGCGGTGATTATCAAAAGTAATTTGAATCTCAGTCTAGCGATGATCTTTGTGTTGGTATTTACTACTACTGTACTGTAGGTAAAGATGTTTCTATCACTGTATGACAAATCATGATAAATGAATAATGAATCTCTTCCGTTATAAGATTATGTAACGATTAAAAAACTTAGTGCCATATAAACGTGGATGTGACGAGGACAGGGATCACAAACTTGATCTCCGGATCAGTAATCAATTAAAAGTTTTACTTTCAAATAAAAAATGCAAACGTATCACCGAGAAACGTGACTGTCTATTCATTGTTCATCTAATTTCTCTAATGCATCCATTTTCTCCACTGAATGTGCAACTTTGAGTGTATGCTAGAAAATATTCGATGATTACTCAAGCATAAGGCTCATTATGAGCCGCTCATAGCTCATACTACTATGTGAATATATTTTGTGACGTTATGTACATGTACACAATTGAACATTGCCAAAAATGATGTTCATAGTTCATGTATCTATTAATATGTGTACAGTTGCAGAACTCGTAGAGAAAAGCAATACCCAAACTTCAAACCAATTTCCAAAGATTAACAACTTATTTTTATTCATTACAAACAAATATAACCTGCTTGTAAAACTTTCATCCACACCACCACACTTACAACACCCCATAAAATAATTCTACGTACTAATCGAACACATTGTTGAAAATATCCCTTCCAATAGCTCCGCTTAATTCGGAAGAAACCCGATTCTATCTACTAGGTATTAAGGTTAAGTTAATATTTTACATTTGAATGGTCATAAAACCACAATATCATTTCATATTACGCATATTTACCTAAGGTCAATAAGTTTAAAATGAAATATGATCGTAGTCCGTGTATACCATTGCAAAAAAAACTGGTTTGCAAAACTCGTAATTGACGACAAGTTTAGAAACATTTAATAATTAAATCACCAGTATTTCCCTTTTAATTTCATTTAGTAACAAAAATCAAATTGGTACTGTCGAAACCATTAAGGATACCTACACCCTGAGGTTCATAATTAACTTAAATTTTAACTGCACATTTAAATTGAGAAATATTATATGTATTGATACATTTTTTAAAATAAATCAGTACGTCCCCCTATCCGCAATCTGTCTACTTACTTAAGAAGGTAAGAGTGAAAAAATAATAGAATAAACAATTTAATCAAAGGAAACAAACATAAGCCCTAATTAATTTGAAGAGAGGTTATTAACAGTTTCAAAACAACATCGGCTTTACATCAATCGCATTTGATTTTTTGAGGTTTAAAGCTAACATTGTGCAACAAAAATCAATTACACTAGTAATGGTTTGAAAATGCCGAACTTAGCTTAAAGAAGACAACCTTATTCAAAGCGGTAACTTTACTGCAATTAAAATCTTTTGTGTTTTTGAAAAAAACTTAAATAAAATTGAAATTTGTCATTACACCATAAAATAATCGATAACTTTATGAAAACAACGCTTGTCTCTACAATGGAAAGGTTTCTCCCGAATACTGTCTGGTTGGTCTTGTGTACGGCTTCGTGTTTTCGTAAATGATGTGCAGGTCAGAGTCCGTGTCCGTGCTTTTAAATTCAATAGAACTTCGGGAGGCGACAGAACTGCTGTCATTGTCAAATCTCAACCGTGATCTCTAAATGGGACATTATATAAAAAAAATATTAATTATTTAAGACAAAAGCTGACGCTCCATCTAAAGTGAGAAAATAATGAATTTTTATATCAGTACCACGTTCTTATTTTTAGTTTGTTCCAAACTACGTTCAAGTCGGTAGGAATCCTCCTCGTAGCCATTGTCGTAAGGCTCTTGCTTAATTTCTGCAAGAGTGGTAATAACTGCAGTTTCCGTAAATAAACCATTTGAAGTCGGACTCTGTCCATTTATCTGTTGACAAACAAAATAACAATGCTAGGAGTGTTTCAGATATCTTATAAATAACTGTAATCATATTATCTTGTCACATAAACTATCTTACGTGATTGTTGTTAAATGTAGAGTCTGAAAATGCACTGGAGGTGCTCCTGGTACCCATCCTTACATGTTTATCACTCGAGATGAGTGTGTTACTCAGATTAACCTACACGAAATATTGTACAACTTAGTTAATATGACATCATCAGACAAATAACTGCTTGTAGAAAAAATTATAATATGATACCGGAGGTAGTTCACGTGGTCGTACATAAGGGTTTAAGGCAAGCGGGGAGAATGGTTCGGCAAGTTTGTGATTCCTGCTCCTTCTTCTACTCATTCTTGGAACATCAAGATCTTCACAATTGATCTGGTTTGTTACAACGCGATCTTCCAATTCTTCACTTTTTGACGGAGCATGAAGCGAGAGTATTTGAGCAGTATCTAGTTTTTTGGAAACCGAGCCCCGTTCATGCATGCTTTCTCCTCTGCGACTTCGTTTCGATCTAGTATTCGGAGTACTGGGAACATTAAAAGTTATACCAGTAGCGGGAATGCTAATAGCACGCCGACGCCGACTTTCCACCATAGGTTTTGTTGTAGGCACCGTGCTAGGCGTCTCCAAAGTTTTTGGGATTACCATCTACAAAGAAATTACTCATGCTTAGCCAGATCTCTTGATTTTACTACGACAAGTACACGGGAGTTCAAATAGTTTTCTTACCACTAAAGCATCACATATTGCAACGGCTGGAGTGGTAGCAATGCTGGAGCTAGTCTGTAGGGGAAGAATTCGAATATATAGTTTTTATTTATTCGCGCAAAGTTTTAAGATATATGCTTGTTATAGTAACTTTTACAAATATTTCA
Organism: Willowsia nigromaculata; assembly: GCA_034700605.1. Lineage (NCBI taxonomy): Eukaryota > Metazoa > Arthropoda > Collembola > Entomobryomorpha > Entomobryidae > Willowsia > Willowsia nigromaculata. The sequence goes on from JAQIXX010000978.1 coordinate 33,922, forward strand.
AAAAGAGTTAATGAACTAACTGTTTGCTTAGCGGGTGTCACGAGCCTTGATGACCTCAAACTACGACCATACTGGTTAGATGATGTAGTGGAAGGCTGTTCCGGAGTTTTTATAGTCTGAACATCAGACTTGCTTCTAGATCGTCGCTTTCTCTGAGTAGGTAGAGCTATCTCATCAGTTGCTTGTTGCTTCGTCTGAGCCGACTGCGACAAATCGCTGACTGGAGTAGGTGTTATGGAGAGCGACTTCTCGTCGTTTTCTGGTGCAGTTGTCGGCTCTGTCTCAGGCGAACATAAAATTTCACTTGCTGTAGCAGATGATCGCTGTTTTCTCTTGGTGAAATGTGGTTTATCGTCATTTGCTGGTGCAGTTGGTTGCTTTTTCTGAGCCGCGTTTGACAAATTATCACTGGTTGTAGTAGATGACCGTTGTTTTCTTTGAGAGGGCTGCGCCTTATCGTCCTTTTCCGATGAAGATGCTTGCTTCTCAGGTGAGTGTAGTATACAATCACTTTCCGTGGTAGACTTTCGTTGTTTTTTCTGATTGGACTGCGACTTGTCTTCATTATCTGCTGCAGTTGTAAGATGATTTTTTTGTGCCACTTGCGATGACTCAAGAGATGTTTGAGCAATTGTTCGTTGTCGTTTCCGAGTCGACTGTGATACTTGTGTATCATTTGGTGAACTTATTATGGTTTGTTCCTTTTCAATAATTGGTTGTGACACATCCTTGTTCTGTGAAACGGTTCTTTGTTTTTTCGGAACAGGTTGCGACGCTTCATCATTTGATTGAGTGGTTGAACTTCTTTTCCTTTTCTGAGGAACTCGGGCAGCCTCCGATTTTCTTGAGGTGGCAGGCACTGTCGGTGTTTCGTCTGATGTCAACACAGTTTGAGTAGGTGGAGCACTTTGTCGAGACTTTGCTTTTTTTGTCTGATGTTGAGATACTGTCTTTGAAGTAGAGTTTGTCATGCTCGAATTTGAGTTTGATTTCCCACTTGTAATTTTAGATCTGTTTGATTTGCTCTTCTTCCGCATCTCGATAGTCTTCCTCCATTGGTCAACTTTCTTTGCAGGATGCTCCGAACAACACCAGTTTTTGCCTGGCTGACGATGAAGGCCAATGCAATGATAATGCCATACTTTTCCGCATGCTGGGAACTCACAACAAATTACCCTGCCTCCATAACCACATTTTGAACACGCATCTTCCCATTTGTCTTGATTTTGCTCCGGATCATCCTCAATCATGTAATTGTCGGGGACATCTTTTCCTACAAATACCGTGCAATTTCTTGCCCCACACCGACATCGAAATGGGGCCGTACTCTGGCTTCCACATCCGTAGCGGAACGTAACCTCCTCACCAGCTTCTATTGGGCGCCTGGCAAAAATTCCACCCACGGATCGACCCATCGATAAATACTTTCTTACTTCACAGTTTGGATCACAGGAGTGGTTAATAAGTCTCGAGAGATTTCCCACGTATTCCGCGTCGATGAAAAACTCCTTGGAAATTTCCAATATGTACATTGGATCCTCCTCTTCTTTTTTACTCAGCCTCCACTTCATTTCATTTCTATCAATTACTTCACCTCTATACTCAGCGACAAAGTCCCCAGGCTTGAAGGCTTTTTTTGCCACAACTCCCCAGCCTTTATTAAGGAATAGCTTCTGTTCCAGAAATTCTTCATCATTCTTCCTTTCACAGAACATCCGATTGCAACAACGTGAGCCTCCTTTGCAGATACGATCGTTGCATTCCATTTCCATATCCCTGCAATCAAAGTTATAGCATCATTAGACTGGAAATCGAAATTGAATTCCACAAGAAAATGAAAATAAAAAACGTACGTCATACCTATTTGTGCAACCGCTATCAGCTTGGCATACAAGTTCTGTCGACTCTTCTGAACATGAACATACATCAGTAGGCTCTCTAACTTTCTGAACCGAAATTGTTCTGTACACATTTTTCTCAATCTTTTTGTAAACTGGCTTAGGCTGTAAAACAAACAAAAAATTCTTACAGTTATTACAATGCACAATAATGAAGTGTGATTGGGTGCTTCTTTTACAGGCTACTTTCAGAAAACTTTATAGCAAATACACGTACTTGTGCAAGTAGTTTGTCCCGATATTCATCAGAGAACATAAAACAAAAAGCTGCCTCTTCATGCGCACGTAAAATTTTCGGAACTTCTTGGTAAACCTTCATTGTCTGAAATTGAAGATATATCAATTAATTACAGATTTGAATTCAAATAAGAGCACTATAATCATAATGACTGTAAAAATTTAAAACAACATCAGTTAAAACAATACTAACCTTAAAAATCTCCACCGTAGTTAGATGCAACGGTAACGCTCTACTCGCATTATCATAAAACGACGTACTTCCAAAATATTCTATAGAGTATTGACCAGGTAGGCGTTTAGCAAATTCTTTTCTCAGTTTGTATTCAGCCGGAAAGAGTATGCGAGCAGGCCAGTACCTTTAAAGTAAAGAATAACCAAAATCAGCATATTTCTTATGACTACATGTCATTATATTATATTTATAGAAAAAAAGTTTAAAAACTTACTGAGACTGAGGTTGTTGAAACCAAACTACTTGTCCATACAATGGGAATAGACCCCAACGACAAGAATAACATTTGTATCCACGACCAAACACTTCGAGAGATACTGTATCGCGGATCTCATCCATGTATCCCACACATTCTGGGTGGAATGCTTGAATGCAGTACGAACAATCTACTTTCTCTTCTTTCGGTTTTAATTCTAAGGAAACACAACAAAATAGCTATAAATATTGGGCAATATTTATTTTTAAAAAGTTATAATCAATTGTTAATTTTAAAAAAATCGTACGTTTACAACATCCCAAGCAACCTATACGACGCTGATGAACTTTCAGTTCTGGAAGTGTATGTTTCGGACAAATAATGAACTCTTTGCCTTGCAAGCTCTCGCCACATCCGGCAGGTAAACATGCTAAGAAAACAACATTTCATCATTATCATCAATACAGTTGCTATTATATTATGAATAATGTCAGCAAAGCATTCAACATTGAATGATATTACTGATTCACCCTTTTTAAATTGATAATCATAATACGTTAACATATTAACTCACTCTTGTGGTAAGTAGATAAGCAGAGTTTGCATTTATACGACCGGGAGGAGCTTGTGGTATAATCACGAAATTTTCCGTAGATTTTTTGCTCTCCGAGGCAGGTGTGGCAAAAATGCGCTGGACAAGTTATGGGTCCCTGGGAACCTTGAATTTCGGCTTGAGGCCAATCTTTCAAGAGACAATCAATGTGGAACCGTAATTCACATCTTGAACACTTATAAGCTGGGTGAGTTTTTTCGTTGGGCACTTTACATAAGAAGCATTGTTGATTAATACACATTTTGCATTTTAAAACTGGAGTATCGTCACCTAAGGGAAGATCAAAAAACAAGACAAACCAAGTCAAATTGTGTGGGATTGAAATTATTTTAATTTTGTGTGTTGTATTATCAGAAATAAAGATAGGTCTTACCATGCTTAACTAAACAATTTACATGATATGGTATACCATGACACGATTTGACGCTTTCATCCGTTGCAATTTCAACGTTACATTCCCCACATTGTACATTCGAAGACTCAAATGCATATTGCTTAGAAAACCTATTAAATCTATCTCTAGTCCATTGTTTTAATACCTCCCCACCGACTTCGGGACGAGGATTCTTATTTTTATTAACTTTAGGACTTTTAGTGGCAGCCTTATTATCGCTGGTTTTATCAGTCTTCTTTGCGGCAGTGCTTTTTGGCTGAGGTTTAGGCTTCAACTTTACTATTTGCTTTTTGGTGATTCGCTCAGATACTCGTATTCCTGATTTTTTCTTTTCCCGCACAGCAGACATCTTTGAACAATTAGGATAAACAAGTTATTAGCCCATTAAACGCTACAGTACCTCGCATAAATTATGAACCATTGTAAATTTAGGTTAGCAAGTACCACTTTGTTGATAGCATCTTCGGGAGGTAATTCTGGTTTAGGTGGCGTTGGTGGAGGAACCGGAGTTGGAGTTGGTTTGGCTGGCTTCTGCGACTTTTTACGCTCTTCATACCTGGATAATGCCGTGCTAAGCCTGTCTGGTACAGGAATGTTCGAAAACTCTTTAGCCATCTCTAAAGACGTTTTATACAATGTTGTAGGTGTCCAGCTTTTCTTTACAATCATCTTGTTCAAATACGGTATCAGCTTCATCTGAGTCTCCATGTCTTTAAACGGTATCATTTGATCCCACGCTATAGGGGCGTGGCGGTACGTACTTTCAAGAAACATTACGAAGCCATAAGCAGTGTCGTCAATTCCATCTGCACCCTCTTCTACATTTTAAAAAGACAGAATAAACTTAAACCGTGATCCCATCAAAAAAAGCAATCCATGAAAACGGTTAGAGAACTTTAGTTTTAAATTACCGCTGCATTCTACATCCTTCAACTCCAGAATAAATCCTGGCCAAAACACCGAGCTCAAAACACGTGCCCAGACTAGCTCCCCGACTTTGGGCAGGGTTTCTGGCTTGTCCTTGGAGCAAGTCCGTAGAAGGGGATGGGCCTTCAGCTGTAAAAAAAATACCAAATATGAAAGTGATAACTTCATTTTCAACATTCAATAGTGTAATGTGATCATAATCAGACTTTACACTCACGAAATTAAGCTTTTCGTCTTTTGACTGCAACGAGCTGAAGATTTTAAGATCCTCCATGGACGAACTCCTTTGACGCCCCATGGTTGCTTCTAACGCTTCTAATGCCCACTGTTTCTTGGATTAACTATCACAACTCCCAACCTTCAACCTAAAACATTGAATAATGATAAATTAGAAATAGGAAGATAAATCTCGCAACTCACAATTCTATATTATTGTTGATACATCAGAGTATGAGAATATGTAGGTCAAGTGCATGTTCGTAATTACACATGCATTAGGTATATCAATTTGTGTTCATCTCTTTACCTGGCAGAATATTCCTACATAAATAATGTACAATTCGACGACATTTTTAACCCCTATCAAAACCACAGCCACAAAAATCCCTGAGTCGTTACATTGGAAACTTTAACTCCAACCAACATGGAATAATAAGTGACACTATAAAGACAGCAAAACGGTTCATACTGGAACACACAAATACAATAATGTATCACATACAGAGCTGCATAATTCAAGCAGTGCCTTCACAAAACTGTGACTTCATTTCAATTTCACACTGAAGAAGGCACACAAACTAGGTTAAACTTTTCCATCATTCATTTCCGGGAGAAAGTTCATTAACTAGTGATATCTTGCTGTTCATGCAATTTTGCATGAAAATCACAAAAGTTGTCTTCCTAATGATTTAAATATCAAGAGCTATATCATATTCAAAATGCAAACTAATTTAGAACCCTTTCTGTGGCTCAATTTGATCTACATTCTCCCTCGTAACCACAACTCTTTCTCTCTCCGCCATAATCTCACCCACAAAAAAGTATACTCTGTGAAACAAAAAGAGAGGAATACCGGCAATTATATTACTACACATATTGTTGGTTTTCTCTTAGAATACTGAAGTAAATGATAGAAAAGGATTGTTTAACCAGTAGTTTGCAAAGAATAATGTCATTAAATGGCATGCTAGCTAAATACTGCAAGAATTTCTGATAGAAGAGAAAAGAAAGGCAGTAAAAATATACTGCATTCTCTCTTCTATCTCTGTGATGATCATCATCAGACAAAATGCATTTTTACTTTGTGGCAATGATGGCCAAGAAGAGTTGCGAGGCAAATAAATAACCAACTACATATATAGGTACTGTATGTGTGTGCGCTCATCTCATCTTCATCATTTTCATCACCATCATCAGAGTAAAGAATGCCAAAGCACTGGCAATGATACAACAATAATGATAAAAAATAATAAACCTTTTTTCTCTCATTTTCAAGCCCTTTTTTCATCTCCTGCTGCTGCTGCAGCTCCTCTCCTCTGACTACATTTTAGCAGCAGAGATGCCGATGCCAGACTTCTGAGTCCATTTACCTACATTGCAATGCAATGCAATCGCTGCAAAAGACGAAGAGAAACGGGAAACATCCTCATCATTATGAATAGCAGCATAGGAGAGAATAATATCTTGCATAGCGATACACATGTACTTTCTCCCCCTCATCATGATTATGCAGCAGATCGTCATATCGTCAATCTTCTCACTAATTCCCTACCAAGTAGTCCACACAGCCCACCTATGCAACATCTTTGTCAGTCACAGTCTGACTGCATTAATATCGCGTTTGTTGAGTATCATGATTACCGTGTGATTATTGTACACTGAAGCATAGTAAGGCTACACATCAGAATGATGGCGATGATTTCCTTTTCTAAAAAGAAAATGTAGAATTGAAGCGGGTAGCATTGTTACTATGTAGCTTCGCCATCATCAAAAAATCCCTAACTCCCTTCATTGTTTAAGGGAAGGTTATGGCTGGCTGCTGGTTGTGTTCTTGCGAGAGAGAGAACAGGAAAAAGGGTGGATTTTCTAATGCATAGGAAGATGCAGGATGTAGGACAACAGCAGACTAGCGTGGGGTGAGTCGTCTCGTCGCGAACCTTCCGTAATTGACAAGGTAAAGAGAACTTTTATGAAAAAAATTCCCTTCATGAAAAATTGTTGCGCTTGCTAGCAATGCTCGAGACCTGAGAGAGATACTTATATTCATTCACATGTATGATGGCGATGATAATATGTAAAAACCATAATCAGGCGTTTGAGGACTCCTTAGTTATCTATAAATACAAATTTCCTTCACACTCTAATTGCACATGAAAATTTGCATGCATCTCATCATGAATATCTATAACTTTCATGCATTCAAACTTTTATGACCTTTCTGCCTGCATCTGCCTGACCTTCACAAATTTAACTTCTCTGGAGACAATGGAAACTTGTGAAATTACATGTTTTACGTTAGGTAATACAATCGATGCAATAATTTAGATAAAAATATCATTGGTTGGAAGATACAAACTCTTCGTGAAAAAGCATGCACTTGACGTTTACATGGTTGTTAGTTACAATATCAATTATCCTACTTGACTAATCATTACTTACCCTTCAATAATTAGCAAATTCAAGCCTCTCCTGAGCTTATATTAATGGCGAACACAAGATCATTGAGAGTGACATATTCAACAAACTGTCAACTGTTGAGCTCAACAGCATTGGAACTAATATTTATACTTATAATTATATTTACAATTTACATGCATTCACATGACATAATAAAAAATAGGAAGATAAGCTCAGTTGAACTGTCAGCTGTAAAAAATTAATTCACTTCTTATTCATCATGAGAAGCCTTTTCAAAATTTCACTTAATCACTCCAACTTTGTCTTCTCTTTATGCTCACATTTGACATTCCTCCGTTCCCCCTCCGTCCATCAAATATATTATGTTACAGGTTAAAATTATTCCTAACCTACTTTCTCGAATAAATAACAACGCTTAAATCACGTTTAATTAACTATTTAAATGATAACACAAACTACATACATACAACATACAAGTTTCATACATGATCACAGACACAAATGACAACTGAAGATCAGTGAAAAAGGAATAATTAATTAGCTGTTAGTTTTTACACACAACAATAATTTACACTTTTTAAAATTAGTGAACTACAAGATGAGCTAGAGGAATTTAAACCCCTTCATGCTGTCGGTCAACTAACTGTAGAGAACAATTTACAAACTGGCAGTAATGCTTTGAGATTTGCTGCATGAAAGCCCTACCTCCACTGTACTGTAACAATTGCAAATCGCAATCAACAATGGCAATTACCTAGAAATCTCGTTGCACAGAGAACTCGCTCTGCTCTGCAACCGGAGGAGTCGAATGTGGAGGACTTCCCATCCCATCAAATCTTGACGACTTTATGGTGGTCATGGGGAAGAGGTGGCAGTGTTTTGGCGGTCTAGTGATCCTTCTCTATCATCACCGCCGGGTAGACCATCAACTTAGCGCACTTATCCGTAATCCATAATCTACACGCATACCACCTATCATAAAGTTCGAACTTCGACGATAGCATGAATCCTCGTCGTGGATAAAAGCTCATTCAGCAATCATTCAAGACACACTTATCCAGCCCAATCCCAATTCCCTCACATGAGAGAAAAGTTCGAGCTGCCGCTGGCCGCTAC
>JAQIXX010000979.1:0-42149 GCA_034700605.1 Willowsia nigromaculata
GTCCTGCAGGATATCCATCCGGACGTATTCTATCTTCACAATCTGTCAATTCTGCCCAGTTGCAACCGTGATATTTCATATCAAAAACTTGCTTTCTAGGACAAGTGTGGAGAGAAGGTTTTTGATTCCAGCAGCCATAGTACTGTTCACAATGTACCGGATGCGGATAAAATCCTTGTTCGGGAGGACATTGGAAGTCAGCCTCATCAAGTGAAGTCTTGGGAAGTATTATCTTAATTATTATAAAGAAAAATTAAGGTAATAAAAAGTTTGTGATACTATTTAAAAATAACCAAAGTGTAAAATACCTGCGATAGTGTCCAATCACATAAATATAGTATTACAAATACAACAGTTATATTGCATATTAAACGAGAATGAGATGCAAAAGCCATTTTGGAAATGCGCTAATTTTAATTCAGCTTCAAGTAGTTGAAGTAATAAGTGTGACACGAATTCTCAGCTATCTTTTACATTATCAACAGTAACCTACTCTAAGAGTGATTCTCTTCATGTGAAATTCCTGCAACGTCGAAATAATCTACACTTTAATCTCGTTCTTCCAGGTAAACATTGACAAAACCGTTTGGTCAACAAGAGAACGAAACAATAAAAATTGAGAAGCCCAATTTAATGGCATTACAAATTTCAGATAGATAACCCATAAAATGTTGATTAAGCCATATTTCCATGAAATTTAGGTCATCGTTTTTCTCACACTGATGGAAAGTACATTTGCATTTAAATTTCACCCGTTCTTTGGTGTTATCGGTTTTATCTATCTATTCCATCCGATTCCTTCAGCTTTTACAAAGTAACAATACCAGCATTATCCAGCATAAAGATACACGCTCGTAGCCTACTAACTACACATAGAGATTCGTGTCCAGAGTCAATGCATGTTGCATTGAGTATTGGCGTCAATTGCTTCGAATGAAGGCATCAACAGTTACACCACATCCCCTGAAGGCTATGAGAAACCCACTGTACGATCTTTCAAGAATACAAGGCAAGAAGGAAAAAATGCTCTTCTAAGAAAGAATGTTGTTCCTTACGCTATGTCTATCTTTAAAAACCGAAAGCAAAGCTCCTCGATATTTGCTAAATCAAGCGTTACACAAAACTGGTTTCTGAAACAAACGTATGTTCACAAGCTCGTATCCAATAAGGAACGGCACGGAGGAAAATGAAAAAAAAAACAATAAAATCATTATAACGATTTAATTAATGCAAGAGAGCAATTGACTGAAATAAGTTCGCAATGATAAAGACAAGAGAGAACATCGATTTTAGTAGAGAGATGTATTACGAATAAATTTTGTATTTGATTGAATAATATAATATTTGTGCTTAGAGCCTACTTCATTCAAACATGAATTATATGGATATTCTTCCCTCTTTCACCAAATGAATATTTTAGAGGTACAACCTAGAATGATTGCATATCATTAGTTGTTTTGCAGAGCTTTCGGCTAAATTCTTCCAAGCTTCTTCAATTTAGCTATCAGTTCATCTACGTCAGCCACTGTTTGACCAGCTTCCCTTACAGGAGGATCTTCAACGGAGATGACCTAAAAATCATAAACACTTTGTTAAGCTGATTCTTCAATCGAAATATTATGTCTCACACAAATAATGACAAGCAGAGCAATAGTTCTTAACAGTAATATGTACCTCAATTCGTGGATCAACATCGACTCCTAAATCTTTGGGAGTTTTCTTTTCCAAAGGCTTCTTTTTAGCTTTCATAATATTTGGTAGAGTAGCATAGCGTGGTTCATTTAACCTAAGGTCTGCAGAAATTACAGCAGGAATTTTAACTTTCACTACTTCCAATCCGCCATCTACCTCTCTGGTGACTGTGAGTCCGTCTCCTTCCTTTTCCACTTTGGAGGCAAACACAGCCTGTGGCCAATCCAAGTAAGCCGCCACCATTTGTGCTGTTTGATTGCAGTCATCATCAATTGCCTGCGGAAAAAATAATTTCAGTTCGTGTATGTTAGAATATCAAATGCAAAACATTTATTAGTTGAATGATATTTTCTCTCTTTGCTTTCACCTGTTTCCCCAAGAAAACAACATCAGCTTTCACATCAGTCGCTATTTTAGCCAACATTTTGGCAATATGAATGGGCTGAACATTTTCATAGTCCTTTGCAGGAATTTCTACATGAATAGCCTTGTCGACACCCATGGCCATGGCAGTTCGCAAAGTTTCTTGACATTGAGTGGGTCCACATGACACAGCAACTATTTCAGAAACAACTTTCTTCTCTTTAAGTCTAACTGCTTCCTCTACAGCAATTTCATCGAATGGATTCATGGAGTGTTTGACACCATCAGTCACAACGCCAGTTTTGTCTGGCTTTACGCGGACCTAAAAAAAATTGGGCGTTTTTAAACAATATAATAAATTAATTAGTGAAAACTAGTCTTTAGTAAATGCACAGCACATACAACATATCAATCTTTACATTTTACTACACATTTTCCTCACCTTAACTGCATAATCAATAACACGCTTGCATCCAACCAGTGCACGAAGAGACATGTTGAAATATTAAACTAAAGGAATAAAATAAAATATCTGGTCAATCTAAACCCACCACCCATCAATCGACAAAAATGGCCGATTGTCAAAAGGGAATGCATGGAGAACGTGAATCACTCTACTGAATGTGATCTTAGCAAATGAAATGTAATTTGAAAAAGTAAGTTAATAGTTTCTTACCGATTAATTCACTTAATTAGCAGTGTTACCTAATATTGGAAATGACAACGATTTAGGTGAGATGTAAGCAGGGTCAAAGTACAAGGCAGCTGAGCACTTGTTTTTGCTTGAATACCGGAATGCTACAAAATGATAAAAGGTATCTCTCTCTGCATCTGTCTATGATGACTTGTCTTGTATTTCATTCAGCTGTTCAGAGTGATACTCTCAAAAGTAATAGAAATGACGGGGAAGACTTTTGTGAAGTTCAACATCCAGGCTACAAAAACTCAATGGGTTCGTCTGCCCTGCACATGACAAAAATGCCACAGACAGAAGGACAATCGGCATCTCGATATAAGCACACACACTACAGTTAACAATCCAGTATCCAGTCGTTCGTTTCACATTCCATTCATGAAAGCTTTTTTGTCACTGGAGAGGACCTGCAAGTTTTTCAGGCTTTCGCAAACCATAATTAATTTAACTCCACATTCACTTAGAAGAAATATTCCTAAATATTTAGAACTGATTTCAACCTCTTCCATATCTATATCTGTGCTCGAAAACTCACACTGAAGAACCTAACTTTCTTTTCGATAATGACTTATTCAAAGGTAAATGAATGATTCTTAAGAACTAAATGATACAGGTTCGTTTCTGGAAAATAAATAATGAACAGATGTTACAGGTTAAGGTTTTCAGAAGATACACACATTTTTATTTCATAACTTTTGTAATTTTTTTTGCTAAAAATCAGTCAGACATTTATTGGAAACAATCGATACATGACACCTTCAAATGAAGTTCACAAAAATCTCACCCACACAAGAAATTTACCAAGAATATATTAAGCAACTAGCGGGTACAATAATCGTCTTACAATATTTTTCCTTCATTGGAATCAGGAATTAAGATATCAGCAAGCAGCCACAAAAAGTTTACACTGCTCGCGTCATAACAAATGAATGGAAACAATACAATAATAGATTAGCTTATACTCCTCGTCGCGTCTATATTCATCGAGATTGAAATGTTATCTATTACAGCTAATACTCAAATATGTATCGATTAAAATTGTAAGAAAGGATAAAAGTTTTTTTCTGAAACACTAGTAAATTCAGTGAAAATCATTTGTTTGTAAACAGGAGTAATATGTGATAAAAAGTAGAAAAGTAAAAAACGACAGTAGTAAAACTAGGAATCAGAGATACGTAAAATGTAATAGAAAACTTAATCAGCTAAATATGTTTCAGCCAACTCCTTTAAATGTTCATCAGATGGAAATTTTTCTTTACGTGGAGGGCCTTTCTTCAGTCCGGACCAAATCACTTCCTCTGAAACCATAAAGATAAACAGTACATCAAAATCTTTCCGTTAACTTTACCTTAAGTTTGTTATTCACTTCATTGCATTACTGACTGGCGGAATATTATACAGTTATATGTCACTCTGCAATGTTCCTTTAGTAAATGAATTATTCGAAACCTCAGAGTAAGAAAAGACTCAAGATTCAGAGTGAATCCTCAATCCATTCTTTCTTTTCTTACTCCAAGTTCGAAACAGTACAATTTGATCAATGCTAAAGGAGTTCAGTGCATTACATCAAATGCAAATAAAGTATGAACGAAAACATAAAATGCTAATCAAAATTAAGAGAAAGGTGTGATAATAAAGAAGAACAGAGTTTACCTTCATCGTTATCATTAATTAACACAATTTCAAAAGATCCCCGTCTGGGAGTTTTGTTTTTGTTGAAGGAGAAAACAACAGAAGGACTGCAGAAGGGGGCGAGAATGCTCTTAACCCTTTCTGCATTTCTTCCGAAGACACGTCAAGATTTACTGTGCACACAAAATTAAAAGCTTGTTATCATGCTACTTAGCACTACTGGACAAACACAAACTACAACAATACAATAAGCTGACTTTGACAAATACTACTACTGGACAAATAAAGGAAAAACTGTTGATGGAAGGAAGCAAACTAAAGCAATTACTTACCAATGCTCAACAGCCACCTCCTTGGCCTTAGCACCTTTCCCTTTGGCTGCAGCTTTCTTTGTGTCAGCAGCAGGTTTGGATTCTTTCTCCTCTTTCTGCTCCTCGGAGTCGGCATTTTTACTGGCTTTGGTTGGCTTTGCGGCTGGTTCTTTTTTGGCTTTCTTCGAAGCTACGTCTTCCTCTTTGGTCTTCTCAGCTTTCTTCTTTCCTTTCCCGAAGGCATTCTTTTCCTGGCTTTTAGATTCCTCCTCAGTGTTGTCATTCGACTCCTTGCTCTCCTCAGAATTAGAAGCAGATGAATCTGGCTCTTTGACTTTCTTGCCCTTTGCACCTCCTGCGTTACCTTTCACCGGTTTAGGCTTTTCAGCTGCACCTTCTTTGTCTTCAGTAACTTTTTCGTTACTCTCCTTCACTAGTTCAGTCTTAGAAGCAGTCTTTTCTGGTTTTTTCTTCCCTTTGCCTGTGACAGTCTTATCAACGCCAGCTTCCTCATTTGGGGACGAGGTTTCGGCAGCCTCAGCTTCGTTCGCAACACCATTTCCATTAGTAGCGGCTGCATTATTAGCTTTCCCTGGTTTATCGTCAGAGCTGCCGTTCTCATCTTCGTTAGTCTTCTTGGGTTTAGCAGGTGCTTTGCGCCCCTTCTTCTCCTCGACCACAGCTTCCTTCTCCTTTATCTGCAGAGAATAATTTGGTTACATGAAACTAAAATGGCTAATTGACAACTGAATATGTGAAGTTTGAAATAAACCACAAAAAAATACTAACCTCATTAGCAGGGACTAATGTAGATTTACTGTTGGACCGAAGAGTACGCTTTGGAGGGGAGTTCTCACTCTCAGTAGCGACATCCTTTCCCTTACGCTTACCGCGACCTGCCGGTTTCTTGACTTCTTCGGCTTCCCCAGCTGGCGGAACCAATTCGACAACGCCTAGGATTCATCAACATCAAATATTTAAATTCAAGAGTCTTTAGTCTGTATAATGTTTACCTCCTTTGATAATGATTAAAATTAATTATCACAAAAATCTGCCTTACCTTCAGCCTTAACTACTGTAGCCTCTTTCTTGGCCCGAACCATGACTAAGCGGACTGAGTTTAGTAGCTGGTACTGATTGAAAGGATGATGTGATTAGCGGATGAGAAACGAAGTGAAAGCTGGAACTAGAAGTATACAAAGCAAAAGTTAAAATTACGATTAAAATTACCCAAAACAGATGACAGGGATCAACATGGAACACAGAATGCACACCAACAGTCATATATTTATTGAAGGACAGTTTAACTTGTATTTGAAAATGAAAAACCAAAAAATGACGTTGATTATTCTAACTGACAACTGACCTCACAACAAACACAAATGACGAATGCAGAAAATTGTGAATTAAAACTGAATTCCTAATCCAATCTGACAACGATCAATGACCTACTTGAGAAATTGGAATCCCTTAAAAGTAGTTAAACTTACCGAATTTTGTAATTGCCTGAGAATTTGAGTAATTAAATTATGCAATCGATCTATCAATCAGTCGCCAACCCACTAAAAGACACCAGCTCCAAAATCCCACAACACAAAATCCCGACTAAATGACAGAACACACCAACAACCTATTCCTTTCCCTTTCTTCTCTCTCCTTCTCGCCGTCAGCAACAGAACAAGCAGGAAAGCTCACAACAGCCACAAGTTGAAAACACAAAGAAAATGGAACGACCGAACGATGACTGCATCAGCGCATTTGCTCCCTTCTTCTTGGCTTCGCTCTTTTCCCTCTCCTTCCCTCTTCTACGCCTCTTCTCTCTCCTCCTGCCTTCACACACGCATTTTGCTTTCCGCGTCTTTTCCGGCTCGAGCGACCTTCACACGGGGACTTGTGCTCCTCGCCCACAGGGACAACGTGAGATTTATGGATTGATGCTACCAAATGACGTGTTACAAATCACAAAATCACAACTTGTGCCTTTGTTTCTCAAATGCAGGGTAACCGTTTCGTCTAGGAAGACGCTTCACAAACCAGAGTCAAATTTGCTTGAATAATTGCATAGCATGCAAATTTAAACAAATGAGAGTAGTTAAGAAGGTAAATATTCATTAAATAAAAATGATGAATACCTTTTTTGAGACTTATTTCTAAAAAGTTTAAATCTTTATTAAATTGAAGTGAGCAATATCTATAGTTTGTGTGGAAAACAAGTCAAAATTAATGAAGAGACGATAGGCTGCTTATTTTAAACGTGCAAACAAGCTATTTAACTTTTTTTAAACATAACAGACGTATCTAATTAATAAATGTAGATACTTAAGATTAACATTTGTGACGCTTAGCTGTAAATTAAATGATGAGATATTGATGTTTGAATTGTTAAGAAATAAAAGTCAGTTAAAAGATGATCATAACACAAAAATGTTATAAAAGTTTTCATGAATTTATAGATCTACCGTGAATCTATAGTGAATTTTGTATTTGAAGATGAGACTTTTATATCAAAGAAACCTTTCCTTTACTATAATTACTGTGTGCTTAAACTCTTAGCTGTCTAGTCTTTTTAAAGTTTGTGATAAATATTGATATTTTTGTATTGCATATTTTGTTTGGTTGAGTAATTTTAAAACTTCTGATAGCCCATATTGTAACCTGGATTGTATGGAGGGGGTTTCTCTCGAGGTTCATATATCGACTTTTCAGTATTACTTGACTTCTTTTCTTGCTCCCCCTCTCCTTCTTTTCCAGGGTCAGATTCGACTGACATCAACGATACAGGCGCGGTGCTGCGATCTTGCTTCATGTTAATGTATTCATCCTCCATGTCCTCTTCCTCCAAATTTGGAGGATACTTTCCATGACTTTTATTAATTACTTTTGTTTCAGCAGATCCCTCCCTTTGTTGCCTCTGTTCCTCGGTGCTTGATGTAACCTTTAAGTGAATGGGCTGAATGCTTGTCACTCGTGGGTCAGTTGATCCAGGCAGACCCTCGCCAGTGGCATTTGATCCTGTCACCTTTCCTGGCATTCCAGTGGATGGATCTGATGCTGCAAAGAAAAGTGCTGTGTATGATGGCGGCACATCCTTAAGATTCGTCTCGCCTGCTCCAATCACTGGCGCTGCATATGCAGAAGTTGGTCCTCCAAACAAGGTGCTCATCTGGGCCTTTCCCCCTTGATTGAATCCGAAATGATCATTGAAGTCATACGCATTTGTGAGACCGTTTTCTCCATACATGGAGCACGGGGGATTCATGTATGGGGCGACCCCATCGGCGTTGTTATTCATTTGCATATAACCGTGAGCATCCGTGTAGCCATCGTAGCTGTACGGATTCTGAGCTCCTGCCTCAGGATTCGCTGTTGCCCATGTTCGTGCCTCTAAAAAAACGATTGTCATAATTTTCTCGTTAATTTCTAAATCAGATTAACATCATTTCTGGAGAATTTCAAACAATAAAGTGTGCTGAAACAAAGGAAATAATAAGGCAGAGAGGTCACGCGATTCAACGGAAAAACACATGCTGTGGACATTTTGTATTTTTCACTAGCATATCTTAACCTCAAGTTTTTCTTCATAATTTAGAACGTACTTTTCCTCGTTTTTGATGAGGAGTTCCGACAGCATGCGAACCAAATACATGAACAAAACATCCCGACTAGTGCGACCCCAGCGAATGTAGACGTGGCCACTGTCATTTGCACTGTAAAATAGTTCATGGTCAATCAAAACAAAATTATTACGCGCATTGTTACTTGAAATCCCAGCAGGACAAAAGCGCTTAATAAACTGTCATGTAAATAATTCCATATAAATGATTATAAAATTCACAAGGTTATGAATGAATGTTATTACTTATCATGTCTGGGTTTTTTTGAAATTTTCAATGAGTAATACTGTCTGGTCGCAAACAAGGTAATAAAAACTTACTTCGGTTTCTGATGTAGGCTTCCTGGTCGCGAGTATTCTGTTCATCTCGCCCCGGTCCATTCCCAAAGAACCCATTGGGAATCTTCATTTTTCCTCAATGGAGGATTATAATGATGTTTGTGAATAAGAAATTATGCAATAAATGTTTTATGATTCAGAAGATCTGTTTTGGCCAAATCCTTACTTTTAAAAAGTAAAATTATGCTGTCTGATTTTCTACTCTAAATTTTTATCTTGTTGTCTTAAGGTTTGAGTTAACATTCACATTTTTCCTATTTAATTTGCAGCTTTTAAATTGACTATTATATTGACCTTTAGTTGTTCTTCACTGTATGTTTTGCAATAGTGCATAAGTTGCTTTTAAAGGCACAATAAAAAACGAAATCCTAATGGAGCAAGCAAACGGGAAAAATGCTCGCGAACGTATAGCCAGGCAAATAAAACAATCCAAGCAAATTCTCCAAATGAGGGACAATTTCTTCTTAACGATAAATTATATTATTGATTTTTCTTCCCTGCTGCTATAAAACCTTGTTGGAGAAGCAACACAGTAAAAGTTTAACTAGCTGGACATAGAAAAATAATATTAAATGTCCAATAGCTATGTATGTAGCGTTATTTCGTGTTCTGTGTTGTATTCATCTAACTTTTAGTCAATCGCCATTATCGATATTGTTCGTTAAGCGTCATGATTCATGATAGCTTACAGTCCCAAATAAAACCAATATAATGCCAATATACCAGCTTACACAAATTTGAGATTGACGGACTGAAAAGAACAGCTTGGCCGACAAGCTATATAACAGAACGTATCATTTTACATTACATACAGGTAGCTTTCTTCGTTTGTCGCTCAAGAAAAACTCATTAATTTTGCATTGAAAATATTTCCTGTTCAGAGTGCTATGATGTCCTATGAAAAGTGCATAATAATATGTTTGCTGGATGGATATACATGGGTGTACAACTTTCCACCTTTCCTTTTCCCTTTGTGTCAAATTACATATATAGCTCTCCTGTCATTCATATCGAATCGATTGATCGATCCAAAGGAGTGAACGGACAAAGCAAAAAATTATGTCCTTTATGTATCTGTAATGTCAAAGGCTACATACGTGTGGAAATATGTAAGGTAATTTTAACTTGATTTTTAAGAAGCTACAAAGCGCTACAAAAGTAAAGTACGACGCAACTTATTGATTTGGTTTATAGTTAGATAAAAGCGAAACTCTTTCAGCGATAAAGACGATTGTTTGCATGTTATGTGACCACTTTATAAAAATCTACATTAATATTTTAATTATTAGGATGGACATGGGAGATTTGGGTAGTAGCATGAATTTTTTACATGTGAAAATTAAAAATGCATTGCATCACTAGTCATTTAGCTTTGCCTCCATGAGGTTCGCTAGAACATTATATGATGAAGGAAAATTGAAAGCTTGCAAATTTTGTTTGAACAAGCTGGTACTACCTAGCAAACTGTGATATGTGCTAAGTTCATGGCCGTATTTTAAACGCAAAGCTTTTAACATTGATTCTTTTTTAGAAATCCGATCACTGCTATTATTCATGACAGCAGGAGCGCCTTTGTTAGTCGCTAATCATGAGAGAGACCACTACTCCCGGTAATAATGAGTTGTTGTACAATGTACAAAGAGAATCTGTGTCGGAAACTCTGATTTAGAATAATATATTCTCAAAAACTAGTACCCAGTAATTTTGTTTGTAAGTGCATGCAATATACTATGAATATGAATGTCAATGCGATATTAACGGAAACGGGTTAAGGCGATGACGATCTCGCTGTAATTCTCACATTGCTCCTTATTTAACTGTCTGTTTAGTTTCCTTTAAAACATGGTTTTATATTTTATAGCTTAAAATTACAACGTACAATATATATACTCATTAAGGTCATTTGCCAGTTGGTTGATTTTCATAATTACTACTGTATACATTGATTAGGTTGATTCGTATGATAAATAAAATAATGGTCATTAGTCATGCGTGTGGTTTACATCGAGTCATTCACAGGATAACGGATAACTGATTCAGCAATTTTTAAAGTCTGATTAAGTTTAGTACGTATCGTATTGTGTCCAACCAGCAAATAGACCGGCTTATCATAAGTTGACGACCTGAAACTTCTTGGTTAATTCCACATTGTACAATTGCTTTAAATAGTTTACATGTAATTTAGTCATCATGTAAGAATAGTTCTCTTTTGATCAAATGAATCACTGCGTATGATCTTCTAATGATCAAATGATTACGGTTCCACTTTTTATGTGTCTGATTTCTATCGCATTAAAAGTTAGACCTTTAGTAAAAGCGATATAGTATCCAACTTTTCTTTTCACTACGTGTATTATAAGCTCGCATAGTGTATGTGTGCTCAACACTTATCGTAACTAAATACTAAGAAACGATCCCGGAAGGATTTTTGAGTTTGTTTACCATATTTTTGACTATGTTTACTACTACTAGACCTGTTTAGTCGAGCTTTTGAGTGAACTTAGGAAATAAAATATGGACTCTTCGTTCACTTTATGCTAAGAATTGCGTACATCCTTTTAAATTTTATTTATTAACCAACTCTACTTTATAACTTTGTCTCGCCACAGATACGTATGGATGCCAAGGCAGGTCAAATTAGTGCAAAAATCTAAGTACGTCATTCGAAGCTTTTTGTCCTCGTTCCTCATTCAGTGCACTTGATGCGATTTAAGCACTACTCAGTAAAACAGCACTCGTCATAAACTTACGCACATCCATTATTATTATTCTCGTGTTTATACGATGATTAGTTGTGAGGATGATCTGATCTGTTCGCGATGACGCGTTCATAAACATTCTTCTTGCCGGCAAACAATTTGCTAGTAAATTGGAAAATATTAAGAAGAGGTAAAGACCCCCTTAAAACATGACGCTAAACAGTTTCAGCGAAATCTGTAATGAAATTACTTGCATACGTAGATTTTTTGTTATTTTCGTTAAGTTGTATTTAATAGCCACCGGAGCATGCACATTAACAGCTATATGCATTCATTTACAAGCACGTTTGTATAGGTACTTGCATATAAAAATCTAATGGTTTCAGTTGAAGAAGTTGTCTACCTCGAATGTCGCATTTTGTTAGCCGGCAAGCTATAATGGGTGTGCATGAAAAAACAACAATGATGAAAAGCCATTTCGCTTGACCCTATAATCACCTTTAATATTTGTAACGATGATGCATGTATCATGTACATGCGTAGGTAGCTAACATGCTCAACTTATGTAAGAAGCGTTACTCTATTAATTTTGACAATAATCATCGATAATGCGTTCTATCAGTAATTTACACAGAGAGATGTAACAAGAATTCGCATGGCTATTTTGGCAACAAGGGTGAAGTAAATTGGCTTGGTTGTTGTTTTGGTCTTTGAACTGATCAGTTAGGAGATGGCATTTAGATAAAATGACAAAAACATAATATCGCATGAATAATTGCAGGTCTTACAGATCGTAGAAGCAAGAAAGGAAGTCAGAAATCTACTATAAAGGAATGTAGCTCAAGTTTATGCGAGTAGTAATCAAATTAGAGGTAGAGAGGTAACGGCAACTAAAGTGGTAAAAAGGAAGTATATATGAACGGTTCTACATTATTAGTATGACAAGGCATCTTACATTGGTTCCTTTGTCCAACGTACTAATTTATTTAGTTTGCCTCCAGTCTGGTGGAAAAAATATATATTATTGCAAGTGCAACAAAGAAAATTGACAGAAAATGGCACAGTTTACGATGTATTCATCATTATCTTCCTATAATATGTCAGATAATGCTCTATCATTTTATTCAAACCCTTGTTTACGCTCACGCTTGTTCACTCTCATGGCTTAATCTATACGCTACCTTAATTCAATTGGATTTTATTATTGACGGCCGTTGTAAAAAAATCATGCTTGAGGAGGGATCGTCAAGCGAAAACAGCATAAAAACTCGTTCGTACCGTAAATAGTTTTGCTAAATCTACCATCCATTATCCATTGTTGATTATGAAAAAGCTGGCCAATACAAAACACCTAAGTCACTATAATTCTAGGAACAATGGTCCAAAATAAATGAAATGCAAGCCATTTGAGGTCTTTGTTAATGCACTTTAATTAAAATTTAAATCATGTAAATGAAAGAAAAAAAGTATGTACATCAATAGTTGAGGTGGGTCGTGACACATGGGCTGAGACCCGCTGAATTAACTCTCACATTATGCAGTTGACTGGACTATAACTAACTAAGATTTATTTGTTGACAAGAAACTGCGTCTTAGGAAGAAGTCTGATTAAAGCACAAGCAGTAATAACAGAATAACAATTTTTGTTAAAAGACTAAATTGCAAGTGTTTATATATAGCAAGCGAAAATGTTTTCAAAAGTTGTAAGTTTACATTTCGTTAGTGAAAAAATGGGTGCACAAAAGTGTTTACCGCAACTGCAGGAAAGATTCGGACATGGTCTATTCTTATCGGAAAGTTACAAGATTGTTTAGGCATAATGTTTTTTGTTTATGCAAGAAGATGCATTAAACGTACAACTGGTCTTGTAAACATGTCACTAATGTGTGAACATTATTCTGTATTCCGAAAAATACAACAGTAAATTCTATGTAATTGCATTGTAATTATTTTGCGGATAATCGTACATGATGCTATATTGTAATCAGCTGAATTTTAATGACAAAAATATAAATTTTAAAAATAAAGCCTCATAATCCTATTTGCATACTTTGAAAAACACGGAATTGTTTCGTGATAGAAAAAGAGTGACATTGAATTGAGTTGTGCTCTGGGCTTGGGGTTCACAAAAGATTGTATTCTTCCTAAAATATTAATTATGCATGTTCGTAGGTAGTATTGTTCAAGTCTACTTTTATTCAAGCCCAAAATGAAAAAAATAGATGGAAAGATTTCTTTCTGGGGAAGTTTTGGGGAGAAGTGAAATGTATAGGTTTAGATGCGTAGTCAACTTGATCCTCAGTAAAGACAAGGACATCACAAAGTGTCGTTTGTGAGAGAAACTCTTTCGGTGACTGAAATAAAGACTAGTTCTTTATTGCTGCTAGTTTTCTGGGGTGATTATAAAAATGCACAATGGAGAAAACTCGACATTAACAAACGTCATAAGAGGGTTGGGACCGAGGAGTATTTGGAAGACTAGGCTGGATATCCAATTTACAAATAAAATAAGCTGTGCATGAATAATCAATGTAATTTCTGATGATACGATGACAAGATATCATATTGGTAGCCAGAATAAAAATTTGCAATGGACCCACTCTGACAGGGTTGAGAACAGAGATCACGTATACCCTGTTGCTTAAATTCAAGTCAGGTAAAAGTTTAGTATAAAACATAAATATTTATCAATTTCTTCAACTCGCCCAACATTGAGAAGTTGGTTGTGGTAATGTGAAGCTATGGGATAAAATAAGACAAGTTTTAATGGCGCTGCTTGGTTCAAGAATCGGCTGTGATTTAGCCGTTTTTTAAAACATGGTGAGCATAATCAGTACTTACAAATGGTGGGGATAATGATGATAAAGAGCTTGTCTGCTAAAAATGCAAAGAGTACAGTTCATATTATCTTATGAATACATTTAATCAGCATACATATTCAATACTAATGCTCATGCCAGGCACAACCTGCTGAAAATCCAGAAAAGAAGGCCAACTTGTTTCGTGAATTTTTAACAATTTTTATATTCGCAAAAATCAATTTGCAAATTGGAAAGAAATTTCGTAGTTTACCGAGCGAAGATGAAAGGCAGTATCAAGTGAATAGGTGCAACTTTAAAAATTTTTAGTTGCGGCACGAATACAATTTTTAAGGGGGTTGGTGTTGGCTAAGTTGCTTGTACATCTGTGAGTAGAAATCTCACCCCTTTCGGTACGAATGTCAAAAGTTTTTACCACTAAAGACAATGATTCTATTCTGAAGCCAAGTGGTGGCAAGTAACTGAATTTTTATTTTAAAATACTAAAGCATGTTCGTTTGTAAATCGATATTCAATATATTTATGCAGCACCAGCACGTAGTACCAATATCAACCGCAACGACATAAATGTCACACATCAAATTTTAGTATGTTAACTCCGGTTCAAGGTTTTCAAATCAAAACAAGTCCAACGAGAGGAAAAATATCACATTCAATATTTAGGGGTTGAAAAATATTTTAAGTAAGATGTACATACATAATGTGTAAGTAGTATGGGTAGTGTAGTTCATGTAACATTTTCATTTTGCCCATTGTCTGGAAATCGAAAACTTACATGGTTTTATGTTGGTTCTATAAGAATTTCGACGTACTATGTTTCATGTATGTTGTGTCAAGCCACACGAAAGATATCAATCAATTATTCGAAATCAGAACATTGTAATGAAATTGGTAGTTTCATGTAACGTACTAATGGATGCATTAGGGTATTTCCAGACAAATTGTATGTAAAAAGTAAGTTCTGTTCGTCTGTTCCGAATGCAGTCTGACTGAATGAGCATCGTCTATAATCAACTGAATGAATAATGAAGAGAATAGCAAAAAATCCCATTAAGAGTTCAGCACTCAATCAAATCAAACAAAAAAACTTAGTGAACTTTGGACTGCAAACATGCACTAATGAAGCAAAACTTTGCGGATGCCGTGAATTGTGCAGAAATGGTCATTGGCTTTTCTTTCAGTATGCACTTGTCATCCTTGATAAAGTTGAGGTATGAACTTCCTTTCAAAGCTCTTTGTGAACAAGTCAAAATTAGTTATAGGTGCATCATGTGAAAACTTTTTATGATTTATGTAATTACGTCTACCTTATAGAATTAAATTAAAAATATTGACGGATCATTATGTGATACTCCATGTAGCTCATGTTAAACTACCTAATATGATACAGCAATTATCCTTACATTCAGAGGAAAGAAATAATATTACTGATTGCTAATGCATTGTGAAATTTCAAAGGAATGTTTAGTTAAATACGGTTTATTATATGCTACGAGATCTCTTACCAGATACCAGCGAGCATTTGGCTCTTTCTTTGTCCCACAAGATTCTGATACTTAAGCGTTACTTCCTTACAATAGGGCAATAAAATACATGCACTTTATTATTATTCAACCGGTTGATGACTTCTTCTGACAATACCGCATGTCCATGAAACTGTCCTTTTGTAAATAGGTATATACTATTCAAGGTTCAGGGATTACCTTCCACAAGGTTTCAAAAGGGCTACGCTTTCGACATTGAACTTGAATCCTTCACATCCTGCTTGTCCTGACCAACCAAACCATACAAAAGCATGTTTTGCTCACAACCACAAAATTCTCACTCGCTTTCTTTCTGTTAGGTTGTTGGCTTTCGTTGTCTCTTCTTTTGGTTTGATGAACTCTTCTGCTTGTAAGCATTTATCACAAATGTATTATTGAAAGGGTTGATCCCAGTGAACTTCCAAGAAGACAAAATGTTTGTGATCTCTGCGGATACGTTCTAGAAAAGCATAGGCAATGAGAAGGATTCCAGAAGCAGCTTGGGAGATGAACTGTGTAACAGTTTTGTAGGCATTACTCGTGCACACTGCACACGTGTGTGATGAATTGAATGTCAATAATATGCATACTTGTTTCCCCGAAAATTAATGCACACGTACACCATCCATTAAAGAGCATGATTTTGCAGGCTGGGTTCTGGTGATATTCTGGATAAAAACTAGTACAGGGTAATAATGGCGTTTCTACATCCATTAGAGTGACTTACCTTACTAATTTAATCATTGTTGCTACCTTGTCTGTGGAAAACTCTGCTCAGAGGCTTAAAACATTTCCACCATGTACATATGTATGTGTTAAATTTCGGAAAGCCTATCATCGTACAATTTCTCCGGCTTATAGTACTTGGCTACCAGATTCAATTTCTCAACCTTACATAATAAGAAAATGTTGGATATTGGATATGTATGAGACGGTGTGACAAATATGATTCAAAATTACAGACACGTCCACGGGTATTTGAATACTGGATCCTATCATCCTATCCTCCGAATTAACCAACTCGGTCCACGTTCTGCGTACTTGATGCTCTCAAGGCATAATGCATTAATTGGTTATTTTCTTGGTATATTGAAAGTAAATTGTACGTGAATTTAGTATTCCATGATTGCACGTCTTCCTCCCATCGAGAAGGTACTACTTGTGTGATTTTTTCAGGAACCAGTCTTCAAGTTGAAAAGCGCAGAAAAAATGAAATTTCTAGAAAATGCATGAATGACACGTTGACGCCACAGTACTAACACCATGTTTTCTTGCACCCGCTGCGTAGCATAAATATTTTTATTCATTTTGTTTTAATTTGGAGATGATATCACCTTCAATTTGCCCAAATTGAAATGGCGAATTACTACATTGACTTGGCAAAATATTTAAATGAAAAATAAAAAGTGTCAACTTCTTGCTCATAACTGACACCTCAATGCCTTAGTTATGTGTCTCTTTGTCCATGCTGGATAACTCTAGAATAGATTTATTAATATTCTGGAGACAAGAAAAATCAAGCACACCAAAACATTTTGAGGACAACAATACGTATTTTGCCAATTTGCATTTTTGCCATTTTGGACCATTGCCCGATGGCCAGGGCCTACGTGACCCATGAAGCAGAGTTCTTTTGCATTACAATGTCCTCACCACACCTGTAGTTGCATTTTGCATTGAAGGCATGCAAAAAAATGTTGGTCGAATTTTCCTGGCGTATATACTTTTACATTAGAATGGTCACCATTTCTATAAATTGTTCACGCCATGCAAAATCATGTTTCAAAAGATGTAAGATAAGTTTATTGTACCTAGTATGTATATACATAATCAACCATTTCTATAACCTAGATGCTAATGTACCTTTCAACATTCAGTTAACATTGTGCGAACAGAATAAGTTCATTTAAGATCTCCTATATGCATGTCATTAAAATTGTCTACTTTTCAAAGAATCAAAAGACTAGACTACTGTTCCGACTTCAGGTGAAGAAAAAAACTTTCAAGCCATTAATTTACGCGACACGTGTATGGAAAAACGCATTGTATCAATGACCGTGACCGTGACATGACATGGGTATGGTACGATATATTCTAATGAGAATTCCGTTTTTCGTGCATCTTACATAAAGAACAAAAGGGTGAAAGCAGGATAAGCGTGATGAACGCCAAAATAAGAACAAAGACTAGTCTTAAATACAAAGTTTCTCATGGCATGAACTGACCTATTATGATTGGGAATTGAAATAAATTGGTGGGGAAGTTTGGTCTTTAGAGCGGAATTTATCACTACGCATTTTCAGTTAATATTTCCTGCAATGATAGTTAGAAGGAGTCGTTTGTATTTAACTTAATTCATTGTTCACTAAATTTTAACATGCAAAATCAATGAAACAAAAGAATAATGAAATAAATTGGCATGATATTTAGCAGGTCAAACTATTTTGCAATAATGCACAGACGATGTGTAAAAAAATTTGCACAATTGCCTCCTTATGTTACGTTATTTATGCTTTGTAAAATTCTTACCAAATAACCATTCATCAATCTGAACAAGCTAGGAAAATTATAGCTGAAATGCACCAGTTGACACTATTGAATGCATTTCCTTATCCTTTTGCTTTGTTTAATCATTAGAAAGTAGTAGCCGACACAGTGCCGTTTTGTTGGACTACAACAGAGACGAGCAGAGCAACTTGCACAAGGGTTGATTTCTTATCTTAATAGTTCATTACATTGTGAAGCAAAATGGCACTTGCTTTGCTCCACGTTTTGTACACTAGCGGTATATCTACATAAGACAATTAATAATGCTTTCTTCCTTTCCTTTTCAAACGCGATTCGTAATTAGGGTGATGATGCTGCGAATAAAGGAATCCATAGTCGTCTCAATTACTGCATGCACTCCAATAAACGACGCAGTAGCCTATTGACTACGTGAGACTGCAACCATCCCCCATCATTAGTTCAAAGAGTACACCTAGTCATTATTACAATGTAACAGAACTGACCTGTTGTTTGTGCAGTAAAATTCTGGCAATAAAAAGAAATAAAGCAACTAAAGCACACATTGTATAATGTCAAGCTTCTTAACTGTGTATCATGTTTATTATGAGTGATCTCCTAGTGCTTATGAAGGGATTGCCCACATACAGCCTATTACCGTAGTACACAATGAAATAATGTAGCATTAAAAGGTAGTACGCAGATGCATAATAATATTATGAATGCACAAGCGGAAAAAAATTGGTCTGTGATAATAATAACAACAATACAAAACTAGCATCGTCAACCTGACCATTCCACTATCATCGTCATCTTGCAAGCATATTTTTTCCTTGATTTTGTCAGGTTTGCTACTTACGTATGCAGTATATTTCTTGTTCTGTCGCATAGTAAGAAGATGTTCTTCCATGTAAAGTCACACTATTCGTAAAGAATTTGGCGTACGTGCTAACCATCAGACACAGTCCTCCGCATTCAGTGCACCCTACCTTCATCCAAAGTAGCCAGTGCAAGTTTTTCGAAAAAAATCCTCATTTTTTTAAAACCAGACTCGAGAGAGAGTTAGATCCTCTCATATATATATATATCCAGGTGACTTTCGAGTTTCAAAGCCAGTCAAGATTTGAAGCTCTCCAGGTCCAGCGGCAGCAAGAAGCTCTCTGGGATCAAGAGATATACACATACTATTAACCTAACACAACGTTCTCTATATCTACCTTTTTGGGGTAACGTTAGAATTGAAGTAACGACTTTTGCATTTGTCGTCGTTAGTTGAATAGCTCAATAAACTATTATCTAAACAAGTGCATACAGTGACATTTTAGAAATACAAGTGATATATTATTTCTGCTCATCTACAAACAAACCAGTTTGGAATTTTCAACTGTAAATCCGAACGAAACTTGAAACAGCAAAATGGTGGGATATTTGTCTGAACCAAAACCGGAAGAGTTGAAGCCCCTCAAAATGGTAAGATACAGCCTTGTACACATTACTGTAGCCTCTTCTCTGCGTTGGTGGTTACATAACACAAGGTGCTCAAAGGGCCTTCCTTCCTGAGTGTTGTTGTTGGCGTGCTTTTCTAATCGCATTGTTTGTTTTTTTTCTCTGTGTTTTTATCGACTTGTGCAACAATCAGTTCAGGGAAGCCGTTCTCGATCTGAAACAAGACGACTGGGTCCTCTTACGATTTCTTAGAGCCAGGAACTATGACGTGAAAAAAGCTGAAGAAATGATACGCTATGTAAGCTGAACAGAGCATTAGAAATAATTGCGAAATATATTGCAGTGCTATATAACGTGTAACAATGGAATGACAAAAGTTCCTTTGTTCAAACTTTGTGACCTGGTGGTGACTTAATCATCAACGTTATTTTTTCTCTTTTTAAAGGCCATACGTTGGCGTGAGGAAGCTGACATTAAAAACTACGCAAACTGGGAATTTCCTGCATATTACAAAAATGAAATGGCCTATCATTTTTACGGAAATGACTACGAGGGTGCTCCAGGTTAGTTGTATTCTTTTGTATAATCTTCGTTAAGTAATCGACCATCTCGGACAATCATAGCATTGATTTGGCAGATTGGCAGATATCATCCACTTTCGTTTAGCACCACAGTTCATGGGCGATCATTAACCAGCCAGCTACTCATTCATTTTTTTTGCTTCGCATTACTGCATAGCTGCATCAAAGTATTTTCAGGGCTCTGGACTCTAAATGATCTTTTGACCATTTATAACCTTGAGACTATGTATTAATCGCAGTATCAATATGCATTTCATCATGCCGCGACCAGTTTAGTTTTTATCAGTTAACTTGGAGAAGTTATCAAATACGAGTAGCGATAAGTCTTTAATTGACTGCGACAAACCATTGAAACAAAGGTGGCATGGTGCGCACATATTATGATTATTAACCAGTTGAGCTATAAGATTTACGTAAAGGATACAATGCTTTTTATATTTTCTTGAAGGTCAAATTATTATGGAAATGAATGAGTGCATACATAAAATCCAAGAAGTTAAAAAAAACTTTGCATGGAGCATGAACGTTAAATACTACATGCATACCTTTAGTTCGTCACAACATGCTCCAATCTTCTTTTTGGAGGTTTTCAGTCAGGTCAGGCTTTATTAAAGCGTAAAAAGCTGGTTACATGGGATAGGTAGTTATTATCTTTATTCATGCATCCGACCTACCAAACATGCAATATCAATCAAAATCAAAGTGAAAAATGTCATGCCAGGTGTATGCAAATACAGAGAACTGCCAGATAGGTAATACTTTAGTCCGCAAACTTGCAACTCAAGTTTTTTCTTCTCGCATTCTTCCATTGTTGTGCATGCATATCGTGTAACTTGTTGATTATTCCAGTTTTTCATTGTGTATTTTTATACAACTTGACTTTTGGCGAATAAATTTTAATTGCATGGGCATACAATATTTAATATTACGACTTAGAGAGGACAAAAGCTGAATCAAAAATAAGTCCATCATTATTCATCTCGAAGAAATGCTAAATTTCCTGTATTTTATTACTTATTACAGCTATGTGGGTGATGGTTGGAAGATGGAACGGCAAGGTGTTGGTTGATAACGGGGAAGGAGAAAATTTGCTCCGATGGGCTTTTGCAATGATCGAAAAGGGTTTGAAAACTGTCGAGGAATGCGACTCCCAAGGCAATGTTATTGTCGATTTAGACGGTCTCACATATAGTCAAGTCTCTCATCTCGCCAGTATGAAGCTTTTCTTTCAAGGATGCCAAAAGATTGAACAATGCTGGCCAGAACTCATCAAGAAACTTTACATTATCAATGGTACGCTCAAGTTTCAATATTTCACGATCTCGTCAATTCTCATGTTTTAGCTGAAGTAACCAAATTCAAGAGCATGTAAACTAATCACAATTTGCTTTGTTTTTAATTACAGCTCCCTGGGTGTTTACCATGGGCTGGAGCTTTTTGAAGCCTATCATCACGAGAAGAACGATGGAAAAGATTCACATTTACGGCTGCAACAGACAAGAGTGGATGTCAGTGTTGCTGGAACAGTTTCCCGAAGAAAGTATTATTCCTCAATTGACGAAAGATTTCAACGGGAATTAATAACATCGCGTCATTAGATTTTTTGCGAATATACGAACTTTGCCAGCTACATCATTAGTATGTCACCGGCACCATACACGGTTTGTATACGCCTTTTCCTTTCATGAGAGACTGACATGATCTGCCTGCAGCCGCAGTTGCATACCATGATGTAGACTATAGTTAACTTTATGCCACACAAATATAGCAACCGTTGATACAGGTTGATAATAGGTAATATAAAAGATAGTATTATTAATGATCATAGTGAGTCGGCTGGTCGACAATAATCTATGCTTTTAGTGAAATTATAGGATTTCAAAGCCAGATTTTAATATTATTATTCATGCCTTTACCAGTTACTTGTTTGTATACAAGAGATATACTTGTTGTTTAAATATATCACACTTCACTTTTGTTTGTACTTTGCTCTTCACACATTGTATATTGTATAATAGTTTTGTAGGAAAACAGAGTTCCTTTATGGATAGGAGTATATTATTATTATTATTTTGAAAACGCGAGAAAAAAAAACGATTTTTTTACCACGAACGTTTTCCATCGTATCTGGGATATGAGTGGAAATGTCAATGAAAGTGTCATACAAATTCCAAACCGTTCGAATCAAGGATGATGTATAGCATTTTTCAAACATGTATTTAACCAACCAATAATAAAAAATATTTAAAACATAAACATCAGTTTCAATTAATTATTTGCATCAAAAGAATCATCATATATTGCATGGCAAATATATAACAAATATTACATATAAGGAATATTTACAAGAATTCAAAAAATCAGGAAAACCTCTCATGAAAAATAAAAAATCATTATCTTTCAAAGAGCCATCCGGTATGATACACGAGGCGATACACACGCTATCTTTCATCTGCAGTTCTTCAAGCTTTGACTTGACAAGTTCAAATTTCAACTCTGATGCAGGGTTATCAATGGGATCATTCTATCTAAAAAAAATTATTTAAAACAAAATGCAAGTATGTGCAACCGCTGAACAGTTTGATTGTATTGAACAATTCAGTAATCTAAATTAAAGTTCAAAGATTATAGTTCATATTCAAAACCGGTAACGCACCAGCATAATAAAAAATATAATGCCAGTTCTATTTACAATTTTCTTGGGTTCTATCAATCTACAGTTCTAACTTGATGCCATCAGATTATGCAACAAACAACGCAACCCTTTCCTTTCGCTTTGCTTCACAAGCTTGTATCGAGTTGATGAACAAAGACTTTTGGGGCATAGTGGGAATAAGCGGCAAGCAAACTAGTGTGTTTGGAGAAGTACATCATCCGGATAAACATAAGTTTATACACGTTGCACGTGCAATGTTGTTCGGTGTGTGCAGATGAAAAGTGCACGTGTATGTAGTGTTTACTAGTTTAATTTCAAATCAATCAATGACAAGCGTTGAAAATGTTTGGTGATAATTTTTGAAACTGTTTAAATCATCGTTTAATCACCAACGCTAACAATGTCGTTGCGAAAAGTGTTTGTGCATACCCATCCCCTCCATTCGAAACTGGATGGATTGTCGTTTAGCCTCTACTCAGCAGAAGAAATTCGAAAACTGAGTGTTGTAAAAGTGATAACACCGCTGGCTTTCAATGCCTTGGGACATCCTTTGCCAGGGGGTCTTTATGACCCTGCCATGGGTAAGTTTTTTTAAGGGTCATGGTGGAACATGTAATTTAAGAATGATTGCAGATGATTCTACAAAAGCAAGACTTTTCCTAATTGTTGCCTATTTTGTTTCCTCCATTTATTTAGGACCATACGACCAGGGAGGCTTGTGTTCCACCTGTCAGCAGACATTTATGTTTTGTCCAGGACACTTTGGAAGAATTGAGCTACCCCTGCCAGTGGTCAATCCGTTGTTTAGTAAAACTATGCTGCTGTTGTGTCGACTCTCTTGTTTGGAGTGTCACAATGTGACCGTTCCAGGTTATATTAAATATTTGACAATAACGCAGATGAAACTGCTGGACGATGGAATGCTGAAAGAAGCGCAGGAGGCGGAGTTTATCATCGCAGATATTCTGCTTTCCAATGAAGATGAAACTAAAGGAAAGCGGAGACGGGATCAAAGATCTACGTCTGCAGATGAGCAAGTGGCTAGAATAAAATGTGAAGAGTATCTCAGGGATATTTACAAAGGAAAGGGTAAAGGTAGGGAGTAATTTTTGTTGCAGTGATTCAAGTAATATATCATGTTGTGTTGTGAAAATGTTGTAAGTTTAAATTGTTCATCATTTTCTTTTGTGCAGGTTCAAAGGAAAGGCTTTTACCAAAATCGTCTTCCAAAAACTTGGAAAACCTGAAGCACTCAGTTCTAAAACGAGCGTTTAGTTATGCAAAAGTACGACACTCGTGTTCCATTTGTGGAGCTAAATGTAAAAAATTAATGCTGTACGAGTCGAGAATTGTATATTCCATGGAAGGAGGAGGAGAGGAAACAGTGGAGGAATTGTTGGATAACACGAGAAGGCCTGGGCGTTTTGGACAACCTGGTCCTCAGAAGTACCTTACACCTATGGAAGCCATGTGAGAAACCTGATAAAACAAACCTCAAATAGTTTTATTTTTACGCTTAAGCTTTCTCTTAATTACGTACTTGTTAAAATTAGGAATCACTTACGACAAGTCTGGCAAAAGGACTCTGAGTTTATACGAACATTATTTCCAGTTTTGAAGACTACCACTGCCGCTTTTCCCACAGATCTCTTTTTCATTGAAGTAGTTGGCGTTCCACCACCCAAAAACAGAGCCGTAAGTTTATGTTTCAATATGCTATTTACAGTGAAAGTAGTATGAGTTATGCATATTATGCAACAGAGATACGCTGACGTGTTATATTTATTTTTAAGGCACAAATGGCTAATAACCAAATGGTGGAGCACCCCCAAAACGTCGCACTACGACACGTAGTCACGTCGTGTACCATGCTAAATTATACAAGCATAGCAATTAGCAAAGGTGAAGAGAGTTTGTCTCCTGAAGCCCAGAAAGCTCTCACTGATATCAAGGGAGGCTCTAACCATGAAAAACTGGAGACAATCTGGAATGAACTTCAAGCTGATGTAGATCATTTGATGGACCGCGAAAAAAGTTCCAGATCAATGGCGGCATCATCCGCAATGATAGGCCTGAAGCAAGTGATTGAAAAAAAGGAAGGGTTATTCCGCATGCACATGATGGGGAAACGAGTAAATTATGCTGCGCGAACGGTTATTACACCAGATCCTAATATTGACACAGAAGAAATTGGAATCCCGGATGTATTCGCCAAAGTTCTCACGTTCCCCACACCTGTAACTCACTGGAATGTTCATATGCTAAAAAGAATGGTGTTGAATGGACCAGAGGTGCATCCAGGTGCTGTTGCAGTCGAAGATGAAACTGGAAAGGTTGTGCGATTAGATCCAGTCAACGAAAACCAGCGACAGAGTCAAGCTAATCGCCTTCTTCTGAGCGATAAAGTTGGAGGTGGCAGTGGAGGTGTTAAAACTGTCTACAGACATTTAATTAATGGTGATTTCTTGCTGTTAAATCGTCAACCATCCCTACACAGACCTTCCATCATGGCCCATAAGGCACGTGTACTTTACGGAGACAAAGTTTTCAGATTGCATTATGCAAACTGTAAGCATTACAATGCTGACTTTGATGGTGATGAAATGAATGCACATTTCCCTCAGAGTCATATTGCTCGTAGTGAAGCAGCTAGTTTAGTCAACGTCTGCAGCCATTTCCTTGTACCAAAAGATGGAACACCATTGGCAGGTCTCATTCAAGATCACATTGTAGCAGCAGTACGAATTACTATTCGTGGCAGATTTTTCTCTTACAAGGATTATGTTCAGTTGGTATACTTTGCACTGAGCAACTACACCAAAGCGATTGAAACGGAGCCGCCGGCAATAATTAAACCAATTCCTTTATGGTCAGGGAAGCAAGTAATTTCTACAGTTATTCGAAATCTATGTCCAGCTGGTAAGCAGCCGCTCACGTTGACTTCAGGTGCTAAAATCAAATCGGATGTAAGTTATCCCAAAAGATTTCAAAAATAATAATAATGTCAATGCATATTTGTAAATTCATGCTAAATGATTGCTTGTTTTTTTTAACTCAGGAATGGCGACGCGTACCAGCACATGAGGCAAAGGCAGGAGGTCCCATCAAAGGTGACGACCTCTCAGAGTCTGTTGTAATATTCAGACATGGTTATCTGCTGTCAGGTGTACTCGACAAAGTGAGCCTGGGAGCTACTCCATTCGGATTGTGTCATGCATTCTACGAATTATATGGTGACCAAGCGGCAGGAGCTCTGCTTAGTGCCTTCTCTCGCCTCATGACCAATTTTCTTCAGTGGGAAGGATTCACGTTAGGAATCAAAGATGTACTGGTGAAGGACAAGGCAGATCAGTTACGACGACAATATATGGAGGAAGCTGCAAGCAAAGTTGGACA
This sequence comes from Willowsia nigromaculata, assembly GCA_034700605.1. Lineage (NCBI taxonomy): Eukaryota > Metazoa > Arthropoda > Collembola > Entomobryomorpha > Entomobryidae > Willowsia > Willowsia nigromaculata. The sequence continues at coordinate 26,270 of JAQIXX010000979.1, forward strand.
TGTGGCTGCAGCCCTTGGTGTTTCATTAAGTCCAAATGCACCGCCAGAACTTGTTCGGGAAAAGTTGGAGCAGGTACATAGGTCTCGGGATCCTAAGAAAAGAGCTTTTGTTGATTCCTGTTACAAAAAGCAGTTGGATCAGTACAACAATCAGATTAATAAGTGAGTGGACAAAATATATTCATAATGCATTATCATTCAAAACCTCTTGTTTACTGATTTTTAATGTACTTATCTAAATCTCAAACAAATTGCATTTCTTTACAGAGCGTGCTTACCCCATGGTTTGGTTGATGTATTTCCGAATAACAATCTCCAATTACTGGTCCAGTCTGGAGCTAAAGGGTCAACTGTAAATACAATGCAAATGTCATGCGCTCTCGGTCAAATTGAACTTGAAGGAAAGCGTCCACACATGACAATTTCAGGAAAAACATTACCTAGCTTTAAGCCTTATGATGTGTCACCGCGGGCTGGTGGTTTCATAGCCGGAAGGTTTTTAACTGGAATACGTCCCCAGGAGTTCTTTTTCCATTGCATGGCAGGAAGAGAAGTAAGTACTTATTTAAAAGTCTATAAACCAGACCAGAATGAAGTTGAAGTTGAAATAAATCCACGTAATTGAATTCTTAGGGGCTGATTGATACTGCTGTGAAAACTAGTAGAAGCGGGTACTTGCAGCGATGTCTGGTGAAGCTACTGGAGGGTGTCGTGGTGCAATATGATGGAACTGTGAGAGACAGTGACGGTAGCATCATCCAATACTTGTACGGGGAGGACGGCCTTGATGTCGGGAAGTCTCAGTATCTCAAGTCCAAACAACTAAAGTTTTTGGAAGACAATGCAATTAGCATTGTTGATCCCAAAATGCTGAAGCGAATGTCGGACCTGGGTGATAAGAAAGCGATACGTAGCTGTAAAAAGAAGGTATACAAAATTAAGCTTAGAACTCATAACTCATGTAGAGGATACATCCTTTTGAAAGTGTAATTATGATCAGTGTGCATTGTTTATTTATAATGTCAGATTGTAAAGTGGGTGGCTAAAAACGGAGCTCCTACAGGCAAAGCGAGACGTGGAGGTTTCTTAAACTTCTGTGCACAACATGGCCCAACTGTATCCCACTTGGTCGGACTTAATCCGGACACTGGACGGTCTCTGAAGGCAGAATATCTTTTGGAGCAATGGTCAAGTCTAAGTCTATCAGAGCGCGAGGAGTATGAAGTTGACTGCAAGCGTTGTCCCGATCCAGTTTTAAGTGTCCTTCGCCCTGACTGCAACTTTTCGGCAGTCTCAGAGTCGCTAGATAACTTGTTGCAGAACATGAAAAAGGCTGGACAATTGTCTTCATCGTTTGAAAACGTGGTTCAGTATAAGGCTTTGCGAGCTTTGAGCTGTCCGGGGGATGCCGTCGGTGTTCTTGCAGCACAATCTGTAGGTGAACCAAGTACTCAGATGACCCTGAACACTTTTCACTTTGCTGGAAGAGGTGAAATGAATGTAACACTGGGTATTCCCAGATTGAGAGAAATTTTGATGGTTGCCAGTGCGAATATCAGAACTCCCAGTATGGACATTCCATTTTTGCCTGGAGTTAGTGAAAGACAAGCTGAGAAACTCCGACTTCAGTTGACTAAAGTTACTCTGGCTCAAGTACTTGAGAAAGTTGAAGTTCGTGAGAATGTGGATCTAAGAAATGGAACTCGAGTGTTTATGTTGCACTTTGTTTTTCTTGATAAGTCTGAGTATTCGAAAAAGTTTTGTGTTAAGCCGAAGCATATCCTGCAATATTTTGAGCAAATTTTTATTCGAACAAAATTGTGTGCTTCACTGCAAAGAGGAAGAGGAAAGAAGGGAAATGAAATTGAGGTGGAAACTGAGGGTAGACAAGATGGAAGAAGGGATGGTAATGAAGACGACGACGATGATGATGATGACTCGAGTAAACGGAAAGTAAATGATTTGTATAGTGAAAGGGAAAAGAAAGGCACGGGAGAAGGACATGAAAGTTCTGATGAAGAGGAGGAAATGGATGATGCTGACGCAACGCAAGCAATTAGAAGGTCAAGACACACTGAACGAGATTATGACGCCCCGGAAGACGAAGAGATAATTTTGGAGAACGATGATGATGATGACCTCGAGGAGGGAAATGCTTCGCCTCGCCTAAAAGATAAAAGAAAGGAAGGTAGCGAAGGGGAAGAAGACGATGACGAAGAAAGTTCTACGAGAAGGACTAGAGTTTCCCAAAGAGACTATGATTCGAGAGTGGCAACAGTTAGACAGTTGCATCAAATCATTCAAGATTATGATTTTGATCAAGATAACGAACAGTGGTGCACATTGGAGCTTCATGTAAGTTCCATATCTCGAAAAATAAATCATTTTTCTTATTTTTTAAAAATCAAATACAATTCAAGTAAAAGAGTTGTTTCTTTCGTCTTTACAGATTCCATTGGGCAGGGATAAAATCAACATGGCTTCAGTTGTGCGTGATGTCGCTGAAAAATCTGTGATCCATCAAACCCCTCTAATAAGCCGGGCATTCATTGTTCGCTCTGGAGATACACAAAGTTTGAAAACAGAGGGGATCAATATTCTTGCAATGGCATCCCACAGAAACATTCTTGACATTGACCGGCTGCACTGCAACAATATTCATACAATGGCTGAAAGATATGGTATTGAAGCTGCTTCTCGCGTCATTGTAAAGGAAATGACTGATGTATTCAAAGTTTATGGAATTGTGATCGACCCGCGTCATCTGACCCTCATTGCTGATTACATGACATTTTCTGGAGTGTATAGACCATTCAATAGAATTGGAATCGAGTCCAGTGCAAGTCCTCTTCAACAGATGAGTTTTGAAACTGTCGTCAGTTTCTTGCGAGATGCCACACTTTCAGGGAAACATGACGATTTGTCAAGCCCATCTGCAAGATTAGTCGTAGGAAAACCTGCAGCAGTCGGAACTGGCTTGTTTGCACTTCGAAATCAAGTAAAGCCTTTCCGAGTGAAAAATTAATTTTTGTTTTGCTAGAAATTCTATACTGTTCATACGTTATTTGTATTTTTGTTAAGTCAACGTAATTTATATATGCAACTTTTATGGTGGTCGTATTTTACAGCAAAAGTAAATAAATATACTTACTTATTAATATTGCCAAAAATTCATATAGCATTATTACGATTTTCAAGTCATATACCACACGTAATATACATAATACTCTAATATAATGAAACTCACACAGTATTTTACAAGGTCTATTGTTGCCGGCTTGGGCTTACTAACAGCGTCGTGTGGTGTGAGAATTTTATAATCATGTTACATAATCAAGTTATTACGCTCATCACTTCATACTTCATTTTTCATAATTTTGCTACTTAACATTATAAGATAAAGCAATAAGTAATGAAAAAAGTCACATCACAGCAGTTGAAGAGCCACTCAATTGCTGCTCATTAAACCTAAGAAGCACAAAAATCAATGATGCACACTTGCAGACTATTGTCGACTAGCACCTTATTGACAAGCAATTTAGTTTTATGTTATTCTCGTGTGCATGGTGTAAGTGTATCAGAAAACTTGATCCGACATTCAACTATTCTTTGGTAAAATGCATCTCAAATCTCGAGTGGGGATTAAAGCCGTTTCCTAATTGGATTAACTAAGCATTTTACAATGTCTTCACTAAATAATTGAACTTGCACGTATTCTCACAACAAAGAGAAAAGTTTTCACATGCAACAACATCTCAAAATTTCATTATTCCTTGCACATCAGTATACGTTCCTCTTTTCCTATCACTCTTTATATCTGCAATGGGTTTTCCTGAAACTCCAGTCCGCAACCCTCCTCTGAGGGATAAGCCGAAGAAACTGTCTATATATACAATAGAAAAATCAATATACTGACTCGGGCTTTCAGATTTATGAGGTTGAGATTACAATCACGGAAACGAAGAAGACTGTCATGTCCATGTCACAACTACATATATACATACGAAATATTTTAATCTCCTCTGTCTATTGTTGCAGGTGAGAAGTGAGGAAGCCCATGCAGGCCATTACATTCTTGTGTGGTTATTATTTAGGAGGTTGTACTGGTCAGTTACCCTAGCTAAAAGCCCGACAACGAGTTGTTGATGAGCATATGCCCTTGCCCTTGAACCGAGAATAGATACGATAACGTTTATATGAATGAGTGATGTTGAATTTTGAAGCGTCGTAAACGAATTTTTCGAAGATTTCAAAACGAGATATGTACACAAAGAAATAGTACAATTGGACTGGAAGTGCCATTTTTATTATCATTCTTCAGCCATCAAAAATTTCACTGGGACCAAAGGTTGAGGTTGGTTATAAATCGTTATTTAAAAAGACCACTTTCGCCATTAATTAAACAAGGCATTAAGGGTGGTGCAAGATATCATTGCACTTCAAGTTGTTCTTTTATTTGCCGACCCACGCAGTGAATTTCTACGAAATTAAGTGTTGTTATCATTAGCAGAAAATTGTGGGACGGGGTCAATGGGGTATTGAAATGACGATGTTGTCACGCTTTAAATGTGTTTTATTTTTCAACGTGAGAATATTCTATAAAATTGCGTTATTAACTTTTTTGCTAGACATTGAATTCGTGTTTTTGTACCAAACGTCATTTGGGCGGTTTATGATTATTATTGGCAGTAGCATTAAAGTAATTAGGGATTCAATGTAAGGCTCATTTGCTCATGGGAAGGTTCTGTTTAACTAGACACCTTTGTTCTTCCTTATGTTGCTTTGATTTCGAAATTGTGAATCTCTGGATAAATTTTCCCTTGACTAATGGGCTACCATTCAAAACTAAACATGGTGCAATCATCAAAAATTTGTGTTATGAATGAATACCTTCCCTTTAGTACGTACAGAACAGAGTTTGCATGTTACATAAGAAGCAGCTTGCTATATAGGTAATTCATGATGACTCTCTGTATGGTCGGTGGCGACTCAAATAGATAAATGAATGTCAAGTCAAACTCTATATACGCTAAGGGTTAAAATGTCACACATACATAATCTCTTGCATTGCAGTTTAATTTTGATCTAGATGATTGAAGATTGAATTTTTCATAGATTGAAACCAGATCTGGTAGGAAGGGGTAAGATGTTGGGGGTACTCTGAGATCAAATAAACTCAGACCAGCATCCTGTAGCATCCAAGTTTGTTTTACGATTCATTTTTGTTGAGCAAGCATTATCCCGTGTTGACAGACATGATATATGTAGTAGAAATGCATATATGTTCAGTGGATTAGCTGAAAAGATTTTGTTGTAGGATTTATAATTTTGTCGAAAATGTATAAGTAAATACTGTTTCACATTCCACTTGATGATCATTATTACTGAATAAATCGCGCATGGGCGGTTTTTGTCATTTATCACAGTGACACAGACTTATGTAATAATGGCACATTCTTCTGCTTTCTGGTACTAAAATTCGCAATTATTGCTTACAAGTACAGAATGATGATGCGAATAATCACGATTACTGCTTCGTTAAATAGTAATTCTAGTAAAACTAACAAAACTATGAGCCCCGAAGTAGAACCATGTATTATTATGAACTTGACTCATTACGTTGAAACATTATTTTTCATGCAGTCAATTACGCATCGTCGTAGGATATAGCGTGCATAGCCTCATACTATAATACTGTGCAAGAATTTTGGAAATAATGACAGTCAGTGATGGGGCCACTTGAAAAATGAAGATGAACACACGTTTAGAATCTCAAATTAAAATCATGCCACCGCAAAAATAGTAATAATATGGCTACTTTAGCAATTAAGATAGGTACTTGGCTGTGTTAATTGCTTACGTTTATAGTAATATGATTCTCCGTCTAGCCATGATTAAATAAAAATTTGTACTTAAACAATGCACATGGCTTTGGATTTGTGGAACAAAGAGTCTGTGTAAATGCAACTATTTTGTTCTTACGTGATACCTACCTTGAGCTTTGACTTTGACTCCAAGTGCCAGCGTGCAACATCAAACATACTGATGTCGTGTCGTGTGCTAGCAAGCCATCTAGCTCTGTCGAAATAACTAATAAAACTAAATACTGATATAACTATTATATGAGTATTACGACGATTGACGATCAAGAATTTTTCCCTTGCCTTTTCCCACGTGTTTATAAAAATGCTAAATAACAGCCATCAAATCAGGAGTACAAAGTAAAGAATATATTCCCATTGTCAGAAGCAAAGGAGAGAATTGGACGTTATCATCTTGTTACGGTCTTGTTACAACTTTATTCTTTGATTCGATTAACTCTGTCGGGGATTTTTTCTTCTGGCTCTTGTCTGCAGTTAATTGTTTGTCGTTATAAATTCAACTTCTAGAGTTAAATCATGAACACATAAGATGGTCATATCGAACTGCAGTGACATACATAACGCTATTCATTGGAGTCTCCCACTTTGTACTTGGTGAAGCACGAACAAAACACTGACTTAAATATAACATGATTTTTTTACAGATTTGTGTATTCAGGTAAACCGTAAACAGCTTATCTGACCTTTTATGTAAGTGCATTCAACATGTAAGCTCCTCATACTATGAATATCTATTGTATGATGATTTTTGTCTGGGAAAAAATGAGACACGATTTACCAAAGTTCCATGATATTCTTGTACTACATTTACTTTTGCTAACTATGAGTTGAAAATAAAATAATATTTAAAATTATTGAAACACATATTTATTTGATAAACAGTAATGATTTCAAATTTCAACAGAAACGCGACGTGGTCACGATTTTGTCAATTATTTTACTAAAGCATCAATATCCACATCCTATTGCTCATTATAGTTGTTCTATCAAATTGATTGAATAATATACTTGCTTTGTTGGTATTGTTGTGCGAAATTTGTCAAACTGGTCAATAAATCAAAGCTTAGGAAATTACAATTTTCCGGCGTGTTGAGAAGCTGAGGGGATTACCCTTCGAATATTTTTCGAATCCGTACCAAAAAAGTGAAGTTGTCCTATTGTAACTAGTTTCTCGTTGTCAAATCGCGTGTGATTTATTGACAGAGGAAGATTTCAATATGATACATATACGAGCCAAAAATTGATTGTTGCCAATATTCTTGTCACTTTTTCTTCATGTTCCTGATCAAATTTTACGAACATGGATTTTAATTACATAGTATGTACTGGTATGTAATATGGACGGCAATCAACAATGCAAATATTATTAGTTAAAGGATCTCAGGATGTGATGCAGTAGTAAAAAAAATTTCTGACTGACAATCCCTCCTCTGCATGGCATCTTATTATTACGTTTGCATGTTGTTTGCAGAATGATGATGAGAAAAGTGCGAGAAAAAATTGAATAGTAGTACCACCACCAACTCAGGCAACTATATTAGTGCTCCATGTGCGTTTTGCTGTTTGAACAACAAAGAAAGTTTATTAAGAATTTGTACTTGCAATATTATTGTGAACTCTCTAGCATATTCAGAAGACTATTTTGGCTACCGGCAACCCGTCATCATCACTCAGTCACAATTCAGAGCTCAAAAGTATCACACCAGCGTAGCATCAGAAATACGATACCTCAACAACGATGAAGATCTTCCTTTGCAATTTAATTTTTTTTACATAATCAAAACTACCCACAACCGTACACTGTCCACTACAACAAAAGGACAACAATGTAAAAAAAAAACTTTATTGACAAAGTAATACATTGTTGAGTACACATTTGCATTTTTACGCTCATCATCATCGGCATCTTCACTGTCGTCCCTACTGATTGCACATATCATCATCATCGTCATCATTAACATTTTTCAGGTACACGCAGAGACAAAAAATAGCAATACAACATGACTATTATATAATACACTACACAACATTATTATGCATGCGCTCTTCTCATTTTGATGATGACAATAGTTATAATTGTTGTCTGTGTCACTGTGTCTCCAATAGTACTACTCCACATCGATCCTTGTCGTCTCTTCCTTTGCGCATTCACGTGAATGCGTTACTTTCTGCATGTCACATGTACCTTATCGCATTTTTCATTGTTTACTTTTTTCATAGAGCACACATTACACATCATCATCCCATCCCATTTTGCAGAGCTATAACCCATATTAATGTACAGCGAAAAGGGATTCATCGTAAATGAATCTGATCTGGGGATGGAGTGAGACAAAGTAAAGAAGCCGAGAGCTGGTCTTCTTTCGAGGAGGGCTGCTGTAAGCTAACCAACTACTTTCGTTTTCATTTAACTTCAGCATCAGAAGAAGACGGTGCTGTTGTGAGGAGTACAACGTGCATGTCCACTTTAATAAAACAATCTTATTTTTACGATTGCCTACGTCCTTTAACCCTTTCTTCACTCACAACTTTTTTCTTCCTTTTTTTTCATTTACAACAACAATTCAAAGATTCTTATTAAATTACATTCATTGCATTATGTGCACCCAATAATATCTAGAATCGTTATATGAGTTGTTCGTTATGTGTGGAGTGGAGTATTATATTTGATTAGCATTATTTCAAAGGATTTGCATAACAGTCACAGTATGCCTGCAATATTGAATTTTTGCAACTCAACATGTTCTTCTTGGTATTCATAATATTTCACTGATAATCGATTTTTTCTTCCGTTTGCTGATAATTGTGTTCGTCCAAATTATTACGGCTCCAAAGTATAAGCACAAACGGCTATCTTCACCAGTGACACCATTCAAATCAGTTATTTTTGTGAAACTAAAAAATGCAATAACCGTATACCTAATCAAGGTGGGCAAGACATGGGATAGGTACATGGTTGTTGGGTATATTATATGCAATATTCGTTGTTGTTACGTTTTAATGAACAAACGGTAGGTTAAAGGAGTTCTCACATCTTCTTCGCACAGGTAACAACTAATTGCGAATTTATGAACCAATAATAAAAAGTGTCATTGCTGATTGTGCTGCGCTTGTGAATGTTTTTCTTCATTTAGTGTGTGCATTTCCCTGCGTCATGATCATGGGTATATAGACAGTAGTAGTAACTTCTAGGAACTCAAACATATTTACACAAGCCAATCCCTTGACAAGCCTATTGTTAGTCCTGGTCCTGCGTGTAGTACAAAAACAGTCCCTCTTTTGGTTACTCCATCCAAGTCATTCATCTGCAGATCAGAAGGAAAGTGGAAGTGGCCGAAGACTGTGGTGAAGTGGAATATTATGCAAGTGAAGTTTCTGACAACAACAATGCATGATAATACTATTGGTACAGAAAAGTGCATATTTTTTCTGGATTACTGGATGCAGTCACCGCATCGACCCTAAGCAGTTCTTATTTACAATATACCACCGTTTCTTTGTTTCTGTGAAAAGTGCAAGTGTTTATTGTTCCTTGTTCCTCACTATTATTCTGTGACATTTCATCATTATTTCTAATCGTTTTCTCCAAGTGTATTAAACTATGGTAAGCACAGATTCTTTCATATAAAATTTATTCCCAAAATGTGAACTTCCTGTTTATAAAAAACGCAACATAATTAAAATGTCGTGTTGATCCTTTTGTTGCTTCGAAAAATATATGTCGTTAGTATACGTGCATGCATTCAAACGATACAATTATTGTGATTTTCTAACAAAACAAGCAGCTACTCTCAATTAGAAAACTACTAAATGAGAATTTTATATAATTATATCTTGCCTGACCACTGCTGCAGTAAAATGGCAAACTCAACTGTGAACTGGCTCCTGGCTGGTCTAATATTATTATGACTTTGACTGATTGATGATTGTTAAATGACCAGGAGAAGAATGAGAATCGATTGATTACAACAGAGAACATGAGTAGTGGCAATGCTAATAAAAGAGATAAAGCTAAAATAAGGCAACTAGACAAAATAGGTGGGGTGATGAGAGGCACGGCAATGCAGAGGATGTTGACCAGCACAACGACCACGAGTCACATAATAGTCAGTCACTCAGTCAGTAGAGCAGACAGCGAATATTTATGTCAAATTAAAGCTTGAAGAAATAATGCTTTTAAAATTTTTCTTGTAGCCCAATAAACTAGTTGTTAGTTGTTGGCGAGGTTGAGGTTCGCATCACATTATGTGATAGACTTTTAGAGTGGTAATACGATTAAAATCAGCTCATTTACTTTTCTGTTCCTCTAGCCAACAATTAAATTGGAACAAATAGTGTAATGATAAGTGAACGAGTTGAAAAGAGGAGAGGCAATAAAATAGGAGGAAAATTGGGAGAGAACGCATCTTCCGTTTGCAAAGGGCCAACTTGATGATGGAGGCAACAGTCACCGTGTGGGTATTTGACTAGTCGGCATTATTATTCAGTAGTACAGCATCTAATGACATGTTGTGCATACATAATCACAATTGTTTTCTTACCTATTTGTAATACTTAACATTATTAGCATATTTGAAAACGTGCCCAAGGGTATCCTTTTTTTACAAATAATTTTCACTGACGGATACAGTACTCCTTGTTTGCACACTCAAAGTTTGCATTTTCCTACGCACTATTCACTATAAAAATTAAAGTGGTTTGTTCTTGTGTGTGGCTCTAATCCATTAAATGTTCTCTGTTCTCTGCGTTCTTCGTTATTTATTGCTGTTGGCTCATCATCTTAATACGATGCAGTGGGTAATGCAATCAATTTACATGTTACATTATGTCATTTGTACATTTTCCATTTTACCTGAATCATTCAATTTGAAAGGTTAGGTAATAATGTTTTATATCGTCACTACACTAACCATTTCTTTACAACAAATCACACCTTTTTTGGTCGTTGCGTATGCACACTGTCATTGATGGGCCACAACCAACAAATTAGTTTAGTTACAAGAAACAGTTTATGGGTTTATATGATACTATACGGATGTGATTTCTTCTAAAATAAGCATTGGTGGGACGAATCCGTCTCAGAATCGTGAGTTCCGTGAGGAGCACGTACATAATTGCTCATGATAGTAGTTCCCAGTGAACATGAATATGAGCAAATCCCTTTACGATTGTTAGTAATGTCATTTTTGTTTTGTTTTTTGATTTGGTTATTGAACTTTACGCTTAGATGGGTAAAAGCCGGTAGAGTCTCTCACAGTTTGCATGCTCATTGCAAGAAAACAATCAGAATTTAAGATATGCTTCCAGAGGCAAAAATCTATGGAGAAATCAACGTTACAGGTACCTGTAACTCTTCAGCGGGTAATCTCGTATATACTAGGTTGTCTGGCTGCGCAATAAACATGTAGTAATACTGCTAATGTATGTACACAAAATATTAAGTAGTTTAATAACCATTTTGACAAAAATAATATAAAATATAAGAATCTTAATATGCAATATTGCAATATCCATTCGGATGACGATGAACGATGCGCTAATATCTATGAAAGCTAGATACAAAAGATATAAGATATCTGTGCAGATGTTTTGAAACGCTAGCATCAAGCATGGGTGATGTTTGGATAGTTTGATGTTCACAAATAAATTGTTCGTGCTAAAAATCCATATAGGTATATGTACAAATACTTTTTCTCTCTGTATACAAGATATGTCATGTAAAATGGAAGAAATGTATGTTGAGTGTTGCATTGCATGACATACAAATGTACATCAAGTCCCATCTTTTTTAATAATTTGTATATGAAACTGGCGAACTTGGAGCATGCATGCTCGTGTAGTAGCTATGTGTCATTTTCATTCGTCATCTCATCATAAAGACTGTTATAACCATGATCATGAATAGGTAATAATATTATTAAATTAATCCCGGCAAGAAAAGAGTTTTGAGTCTGTGTTTATTCATTTAAACTTTAAAATAGTTAACTATCAAGCACATAAACAAATGCAGTGATGTAGAAAACATGTATTTCAAAAATGAAATATCTGCTATTGTAACACAAAGATTCTATCCACTCTACTATACTATGCCTAAGTCTACAAAAGTACGCCATGTTTTTCAAACATACAGATTGACTAAACATGAATATTTGAATACGATACTTATGTGCATTAAAAATCTAACATGAATTAAAAAAATGAATCTGAGGTTATTAAGATGACAAATAAATAAATAGAAAACATGTTTTTTTTTGCATTTAAAGCTTGTGTATTTGTACTTTTATAAAATTATAAATGAGGACTCATCAACAAAGAAAAATTGAAATACTGTATGAACACAAAACTTAGGCTGACCTAAAGCGTAAGGCAAGGTTTTACTCGCTAAAACTAACCGAATTCAAGTAAATGCGCATCACCAATTTAAAATTAGTATGTGACTATTGTGAAAACGAAGTAAAGTAGCTTTGTCTCCATAACCAATAATCATTGATCTGCAATCGAATACTGTCATAATATTGAAAGTAAAAATGAAAAAACGAGAAAGGAAAATGAAAACATTTTTCATGATTGAACCTATAGTCAAATGGGTAGTTGCTTGTTTTTGTAATTTGACAGGAACGTACGGGTTTCTTTGCATGAGAGCCATGATTACATCTATGAAAATGTTTTGATAGGAAAAGGGAAAAATTATTCAATAGTCAGACAGGAAAATGTATCAGAGGCAATCTCCTAGACCTTAAAATGTAGATCATTATCAGACAGCAAGCAAAAATGTAAGCAAAATGAAATGCTTATTGTAGATGCGTACTGTTTTCAATACAATGGAATAGAAGTCATATTTAGCTTATGAAACTTTCCACTTGGCATCTATGAAAATAACGCTTATCATCATCTGAAAATCTTTGGATCACGTGCATTTGTAGGAGGAATCTTATAGGAAAGAGTCCAACCGACAAGAAAATGTTTAACTTTTGAAAGATATTCCATTTGTACAAGGCTATTTTAGTGCCCTATATACTCATTATATCATATATGTACTCTGCACGCTAAAATAAGATTGGTTACATTCATACATCCAAAGTAACACAGAAACTTTTTTCACAAGCCATGTTCTTGTTTGGCTATTTAGAGTAGGAAATTTGCTCCAGCATCGGCTGAGGAGAAGAGGAGTTCCCACAACATTAAATCAACTCCAGAAAGGTGTAATTGTATCCAACTCATTTTGTTGCAAATTACAGTAGTAAATGGTAGACCGGATGGATGGCTGGGGCTAAACTAATCTGTATGCATAAAAACGACATGCCTTTTGATGTCATTCATGATTTAAACCTTTTCTCTCGAGAAAATCGCAAAAAAAAACCTAGACGAGGCACCTGTTTTTCACACTTTAAACGTAAAACCAGCAAAATAATCCAATAGAAAAATCGCTACCTTTTTCATTTTGCTGTTCCCGTTTAGTTAGGGCATAAAAGAACATATTATTATTCTCCAACTGAAAGCCGGCATCACTCTACATTTTATGATGATGTTTATTTGCAATCTTCAATCTCTCCTGATAGCTCATGGCATGGCTTGGTCGGATAATTTCACGCATGTTTCTATTAATCGAGTGCAATTACAATGAACGAGCTTGAGGGTAACAAGCTGCAGCTAAAAAATATACACCTATTATCTAGCACGATGCTAGTTTTATTGTACACACATCTTGGTTTTCTTAATGGTGATTGCCCAAAATATTTTGATAGTTATAGATGAGACGCATGAACTATAATATTATACTCATTATTTTGTTGATTTTTTTTCAGATCACGCAACATTTCAGAAGAAGAAGGATTTCTAATAGTCCTCCGCCCGCTGCCGTAAAGATAGCTAGTAGTATTGGTGGCTGTGAGAACAGAAGATCATATTACAAACAGGAAGCAATGTCTGGAATAGTAATCAAATCACGATCGTCATCATCTAGATTTGCAACAGTGCTTGTCCTCCTATCAATCTCAACATGTGTGGTTCTCGGGGGCTATCCACCGAGTTCCTATTATCCAGCAAAGAAATATCCCTATTTACCGGCTCCACCAGGAGAGACTCCAGCTTGTGCAAAACATGGATCAACGTTCTGCGAAAAAATTGAAACATACCCCACGTACGTGCATAATTACATCCAATTTTGCTCCTTCAATAAAATATGTAATTATAATTGAGATGAAAATATGGCATTTGAATGGTATCTTATAGCTCAGATCTACTGAGACCTTAGTACCACCAGGGTCACGTATCATTTTGATTTCTGGATGTACTGACAATGGCTTTTTGTATGTTTTCATAAGATAGTGGTTTGAGATAAATCATCAGTAATGAGCAATTAACTTTTTGACACGTCTGTCAGCAGCAGCAATGGGAACAAGAACCCTGTAGTGATAATAATTAAAATTGCCCAAAGAAACAATTAAAAGCATAAGTCAAGTTCAATTTCAGATCGTATTTAACTTGGACTTGACTTAATGAAAAGTATAATAATAAATCATGTCAATGTCATGATCAGGTAGATGGAATTTACGCTTGTTTTAAAAACAAATTTTACAAAAAACACAATGAACCCTTGGTTAATTTTTAAATGGGATTATTAACAATGAGCATAATAAACAATGAGAAATCGACTATTATGCAGTGTAATAAAAATTCACTTTACACAAACAAGAGGAAAATTGCAATTATCGGGGAAGACCCTTTAATATGTTTGTATTACTCAATAGTAGGAAAATAAGAGCAGTATGTGTACACTGAATACAATAATTATTATATGTTAAATGCGGCTCGCTCTGCCAAATTAATTGACAAGCAATAATGAGATACTTTTATTCTTCTGACATGACAAGACTCCTTTTCCGTGATTAACATTCCTCATTAACTGGCATGGATGTATTTTCATGTCCGTTTTGCTGTCAAATTATTGAGATAAATGTGAAATTATCAAAAAACAACGGAGGGGGAATATGTATGATAGGGGTTGAAGGGTTGGGTAGGTAGGTTTACATTGGGGGTTGGTACTTTAGTTAGACATGTAGGTAGTGCAGTTAGCTACTTATTGTCCATTCTGATTTGGAGTTGATTGAACGTTTTGTTAGTTTGAAGATGCTTTTGTTCAGACTTTTGATTTTTATAGCTTGTCGTGAGTATTTCTACCTTGGGCAAGCGATCGATTTGTTAATTGACTTGATGAATGACACATTTGTACATAAAAGAATAATGTGTTTTATTGCTTAATCTTTTGTCAACAATCTGTAAACTGAAGACGTAGTAGACGGTTCAAACCTATGTACTATTTATTGTTTACACAAGAATGACTAGCAAATGACATTGCACCTCGTGCAAGATTATGAAAAACATCAAATATTGACTTTTGTAATGAAGAAAAAACAATTTGGTTTTCTGTGAAGTGCATAGAAATCAAAAATAGATGACAGTGAGTGCGAGGAACAATGGGTACTTAATAGAGCATGGCTATATATAAGCTGCGTAATGAAAACCTGCATGTCTTTTTTGAAAGTGATTCAGGGTCAAGAAATTGGCCTTTCAGTTTAGGAATCTCTTTGTCAGTGACAAAAAATGGGTAAAACAGCAAAATGGCCTTACATTTGGAAGTTTTTACGAGCATTTCGTCTAATATGAATTGAATAGAGATGCAATAAGATATCATGTACATATCGAACAATTATTTTTTCTGCTACAGGGAAGTTGTTTCGTATCTGTTGTACAAATACGGTTCAACATACCAGCAATTCCTCCGTAGTGAGTCAGAACGGGATTTCTTCCTAATTTCGCAAACCTACGGTCCTGCACCCTATGAGGGTGGCTATAGCTCTCCCAATGACAAGCATTATTACAACAACAATAACAACAATGGAAATTATCGGAACAGTAACAGCAACAATCAAACATCAGGTGGCTACCCGAATTCATACTACAGTGCAAACAATAACAACAGGCACCAGAGAGAGTAT